>JAUCMR010000039.1:11476533-11495290 GCA_032357425.1 Enteromius argenteus
CATGTATATCTAACCAGTTATGACAAGTCCATGGCACTGATGTAACGGTGCTTATTATAGCAACAGACAGTGGTGACTAAGAGAGCAGCATAAAGTTATAACAGAAGGCCAGTCACCTTGTTTTTTCGCTGTCAGTTTCATGGACACCACATCAGAGCCAGAGTTGGGCTCACTCATGGCCAAGGCACCCACATGGTCCCCTGTCATCAACTGAAGCACAAACATACGCATAATTGTAAAAAAAAAAAAAAACTGAACCCAGAAAATCCATAAATAAACGAAATACATTTAATTAATCTGCATTTGCAAAATGGATGTTCCCTAATGCATCATGTCATGGGTCAGTTTTAAAAAGCTAGCTTAAAAAAAAAAAAAAATGTAATAGACATCATGCTTTACACTAAATGAGTAAATGTGTTGACTGACACCTTCGGCATGTACTTCTCTTTCTGTTTCTGGTTTGCATGTCGAACCATCTGATTTATACACAAGTTGGAGTGCGCTCCATAGCTGAGAGCAATGGCTGCTGACACGCGGGAGATCTCCTCCATTACAATCACATGATCAAGGTAGCCCAGTCCCGTTCCACCATACTCCACTGGACACATGAATAAAAACATCACAAGAGAATCCCATCAGACTGTGCTCAGTACTGTCTCAGCAACAGTTATATCATAAACAATGGTTTTTGAAGACAGCCTGTAAATGGTCCAACCTGGAGCAGTAACTCCAAGCAGTCCAAGCTCACCCATCTCCTTCCAAAAGCCCTAGTTTAAAAAACAAATTATATTTGTTGGGATTTATTAGTCAGGGTTATTAGACTCCAGAGACACTCGTCATGTACTCACCCTCATGCGGGGAAACTCGTTTGTTTTGTCAATCTCATCAGCGTAGGGAGCGAGTTTCTCTTGGCAGAATCTCTGGACTGTATGTCTGAGCTTTTGTTTAAAACAAAGATGTATGATAAACACAGGGCAGACTGTCCACAAATGACATGAGCTGGCAAAAACATCAACATGATGCTATATGTACACTTTTAGTGTTACAGTGGCAATAACAGCATGGTATAGCATGGATTCAATAACATTTTGCTGCATGATTACCATATTCATACATTGTGATATTCTCATGGTGCTTTAAAGATGATCAAGGTATTACAGTAACCAAAATACAAGGTTTTAACTTTTTTGGCTGAGGAGGCAAGGAAGGTCCTTCTCCTCAAAAATAATAATAAAACATTCAACAGCCCAAACACAAAACAAATAATACCATTTGCAAATATTATTTCAAATGCAGGAATTTCGGCAACTGTGTAAGTAATCCTATCCAGTAGCAATATAAAGATAACAGTTAACAAAGTTAAACATAAAACTGTATAAATCACTGTTATAACGAAAAGTATATTAAATTAAAAGCCTAAAAATGTACATTCTTCATATGTTTATGGTCACACAGTAATAAATACAGTAAAAACATATGTTGGCATATGTATAACTTCTGGTCAATGTATTTTATGTAGATGTATTGTAAAGCTGATTCTAGCAATAACTACTTCAAGGCTTCAGTGTCGGATGATCCTTCATAAATCATTTTAATATGCCGATTTGCTGCTTAAGAAACTGTTCTTATTACAATGTAGAAACAGATCTGCTGTATTATTTCAGGGCTCTTAATAAACAGAAAGTTCAAAAGAACTAGAATAGAACTATTTTGTAACATTATAAATGTATTTATTTTACCTTTGCTGAATAAAAGCATATATATATATATATATATGTTCAGAACTTTGAAGGTTGGTGTTTATTTCATTAGGTTATTTCATACACATTTAACCTGGACACCATTCAACTTAAAACTGGATCATTAATTAATATTAAGAGGGACATTTGCCTCCTCATTTCAGAAAACCACCACGCAACACTGATTCATGTCCAAACAGCAGATTGTTGTAAGTTGTGTGTGACTTTTCAGTGGGCTTCTACCAAACTAATAAAAGGTTGTTAAAATGATCCCGTCCAATCAAAACGCGCCGTCCGTTCACACCCACTCAGCACAGGCATCATAGAAAGCATGTCAGTCTTTCATATGAGTTACTAAAACCCTACAAATGTTTGAACTCAACTGGAAGTTAATGAAATTTTTCAATTTGAAGGTTGGATTTGTATTTCATGTGTGGTTTTAATGTCAGGAACCGCTCTGTAACAGTTTCTTGGCCAGACTGTGTTAATAATGCTCTAATTGAAAATGCCAATAATTGCGTTATACTGGGGGAAATGCCTGTCAAGTAAATGAACAGTCTTACAAAATCGTGCCAAAGGTCATTATGTACGCTAGCCCAGCTAACTAGCGCATCCTTGCGAAACTTTAACAAGACCAACAAGAAGCGGTGATATTTCACGAGCGCTGGCTCCAGGTGTAGTAACCAGGTGTGTGGATACCTGGATCTGCTCCTCGGTTAGACCGTTCACGATGTCGTCCACGGGAACAGCTCCAGCGCATCCACGACGCGAAACACTGACATTTGCCACTCTTTGATAAAGACGCAATGCTCTTCTGACAGCCAACATTTTGAGAATTGCAGCGAAGGCAAAACAAAACTGTGGAAAAACTGCTGAGTTGTGCAACTGCACTTGGAAAGGTATAAATAAAAAAAGTGCTACAAAGGACTTCACTAAACGCTCTGGAAAGAGTTGCGCGCTCCTTCTCTTGTGTTGTGCGCGTGACCTTTACCTGCCACTGGAACTTTACTGCCACCTGCCGCGAGGAGGTACAAACCACAGCGCAACGAAACCACAACCTTCACAAAACACTGTGGAAATGCTACAGTAAAAACTCTGCATTGGTTAACTGTAAGCTACCTTAAAATGTTCGGTAAAAAAATGACTGAAAATATGTCAAAACCATAGCTTACATGTGATTTTACTTTAAAATGTTTTGTAGTTCATGCAAATTGTTTAGAATGAAAACATAACAATTATTTTGTAATTTACAGAGACATTTATGTTTAATAAATCAATGTGGTTAAGGGCAAAATATTGTAGTTAAATTGTTTTTAGGAAAAAGGTGAACCGATCATTCCCAGAATTGTCTGCTTGTTTTTGTTATTGGTTATGTACAGTGGAATGTTTTGTGTTATTCAGTTTATGTTTATTTAATTATTTTTGTCCTGTGTGTTATGTATTTTGCTCTTGTGTGACCACATGCTATAAAAGGTGAATTTTAAGTCATTGTGTGACCCTTAATTATACATCAGGCTACATTTTATAATAACAACCAGATTTTATAGCTTCATTAGTTTGGTATATTATATAACTAAACGGCATACAGTTTTTATACAGTCACAAAAATGCTTGTTTCACTATTATTTCCTGTAAAATTCTGACATGTATGAACGAATTAACCTACAGCATAAAAATAAACCATTATGACAATCAGATCTTTTAGGCTAAAGGTTTATTAAACAGCCTACACTGATAAAAATATACTTAATTTCTTAAGGCAAGTGGTTGCAATCAATTTATTTTAGCTACAATTAAATAAATTTAGCTAGTCAACTAAATTTGTTCATTTAAATGTAGCTAAAATGAATACATTGCAACCACTTGCCTTTAAAAAAATAGTAGTTTTTTTTCTCAGTGTAGACTATTTTATTGACATTTATCATTTGCATACCCTTATTAACATAAATCTGACCAACAATACTTTTGTAATAAACTAAATGATGTTTCATTACATTGTTGTAGCCTAAACAGATGCATAGTAATTATGCGACTTTATAACTTTATGTTTACTTTTACTATATGTGCAACAGTCTACAGTACTTTGATAGCCTAATTATTTAAACATTTTCAGATGCACAGTAAACAGCAGTAGGCTATATGGTCGAATACTACACTTGAATAAGGAAATGCGCTCTCAAGCAAAAGTCGAACAAATTAAAAGTCAGGAAGAGCGGGGAAACGTCTCAAACGCGGAAGATGTGTGTTCACTGAGCTCGAGCGCTGTTTACAGCAGCTCCCTGGCTGTGAATGTTCGTCCACGGTCTCGCGACAAACCAAACCAACTTATCTGGACGCATTTCGTTTGTTACGCAATTTACTGGAAATAACGTTTCTGACACGCTGGATTAATTGCTGGGGCCCCCCACTTACTATCGCAGCGTGCGTGTGGCCCCTCGGACAGAGGTGGCACAACCTGAGCCCTCCTGTGTCCCCTCGATGCCCAAACAGAGGCGGAGGTCGCTGAGAGAGGCGGTGTTCTCCCGGTCGTCTCCGGTTTGCGACGGATCAGGGAGAGGAGGAGGAGGAGGAGGAGGAGGAGGAGGAGGACGCGCAGGAAACTTTTCATCCACAGAGATTTGTGATGATCAAGCACAGATGGCGGAACAGTTCAGTAGGCAAGCAGGCTTTCTCTCCGACGGTAAACCGGGGAGAGGGTGCCTAGTGCCGCAGGTGACCATCACGTCTGATGGGGATTCACGGGAGATCACCGAGGAGGATTTGGAGGAGGAGGTCAACGGACAGCTGCGCCGCAAACTCTCCAACTCCTCCATCTCCTCCAACGGCTCCTCCACGGCGTTTGACGAGTCGGAGGATGACATCCTCAGCGACAACGAGACCAAAAGCAAAGGCATCGTGACTCTCGAGCATTTCGGCGACTCGGTGGACTCAGGAGAGGTAGGTTTTGTATAATCAATAAAGAAGGCATGGACTTCTGGGTGGACAGAGGCAGGTGTTGTAGTAAAGGGGCTAGCTATCGCGCTTTTTACTCTTGTCAGTATTTTTCAGTAGGCTATGTGTCTGCAGTATATTCCTGGGTGCAAAAAACTGCTGCAGGCTACATTTCCACCTTTATTGCATTAGAAAAAAGTATGGAGTTTATTAAGCAGATGTTGATATTTGATATCCTGGTGCAACAGTGGGTCGTGTTATGAGGCTGGGGCAAGTTGTCACATTTAAAACTGACATTTAACATCCTGTAATGAGACTTTCAGCTAATATATATATATATATATATATATATATATATATAAAATATTAAACAAAACACCAAAAATATAAATATTGTCTTGGTCAAAAATTATTGTAACCATTTTTATTATTAGTAATGCTGATGTATTTTATTTTATACATATATTTGGTAATTATGTCAGCTTAATTTGGAAAATAAAAAAAAAATATATATATATATATATTTCCAATCAAAACTAGGGCTTTGACCTCATTAAAATGTTGAAAACCCATATACAAAACCACTTTTAGAGCAACACATATTTAACTGGACTTAGTATGACTCACAACCTTACTGAGATACAGTTTTTGTGGCTTCCATATCTGATAAGATATATAAAAAATAATCATAACTTTTTCATTGTGATTCATTTATTATATGGTAAATACAGACTTCTGGAGAGACTTTGGGTGAATTAAATTATAGGCTCAGTATTAGATCTCTTTTTAAAATAAAAGCAGACAATTCGAAACCTGTCATGAGAACAAGAGACCAGTATGAGGAACTGTCTCTCTGAAAGTTATGAAAACTTTTTTTATCTGTTCTTGAGTTGCTGATGAGCTTCTTGATACCTGTCGCTCAATCTTAAGGAATCTCCATGACTAAGGCATTAGAAAACTTTTGATTGAAATCTGCATACGACAACTATGTGTTCAATCGATAGTTGTAAAGAGCTCATGCAAGGTCATGATTATGGTATGTTTGTGTGGGTGTGTTGTCTGTACTTGCTCCTAATTGTGAAAGCATGTCTGTTCAGTGGGTTGCCAATTCAAAACTACTAACACGACATATGGCATTTGAGGCTAGATTTTTATCAGGTGGCTGTTGTATGCTCTTTCTAAAGAAATATTTACAGTAGTAAGTAGCTAAAAAATATAACGGAAATATCCATCTATCCAGCAGATCGATATGTTTCTCCTTCAATGTTTACAAAGTAGGCAGTTCGCAGTTTTTATCGGAATTGCTTATTTTTTGTTTGCATTGAGCGTCTTCATTGTAGTTTGAGCAAATATCACAGGCTTGCAGCTTTAATAACCTGGCAGTACTTTGAGTGTTAAAATAACAAGCTCAACAGGCTTAACCGCTATGTACCAAAGCCTTTTTTTCATATACGTACTCATATTCTGTAATTTCTGTAACAGAAGTGAATCCAAAGTGATGACCTTTGCAGACTATTTCGAAAACATTGCAGTAAGTAGGTGGCAAAGGTCTTTTGAATACATTAAACTTACACTTTGGATAGAAGCATTTGCCAAATAAGGTTGAATGTAAATTAAAGGACTAAGGACTAAATAAAAAAAGTCATATATTTAACAAAGTGCTTAATAGATAAATCTAACGGATCATCTCTGTTTTGGTTCTCACTTCTGCCCTGTGATTATTCTGAATGGATGTCTTAGTTTTCAGCCATAGAAGGCCTTCGCTGTCATTGTACTTTAAACATTTTGCCTCTGTAAATCTGGACGCCGTGTCTGCATAGCATCTACGCTTTCTTCTTCAGAAAGTTACACATCTTGCACTGAATAAACTGATCAATGTTCATCTTCTTCTGCCCAATAAAAGTCAAGCTCAATGACACTGTAAAAAACCATTGTGAGCTTATAAATTGAATGTCTCTTGAAGACAACTATTTTGTGAAGGAAAACACGCACAGTGACGAACACTTCATTTTATCAGCCTGTATCAAAACATAAACTCATTGCCGTTTGACATTTAAGCAGAAGCCACAGTGTCACAAACAAGTTTCCACCCGCAGTTCGATGGTGGAGCAACTCAGGTCAGTTTTAAAAACTCGTGTGATTACAAAATAAGGATTTTTTATTACTCACATTTGAAATTATTCAGTTTTTTTCTTCTCAAGCACATTTTTACTACAAATGAAGACTGGCGGTGTAAAAACTAACAACACTTTGTTGTAGTAAAATAGACGAGTGTCGACTTTTGTGGTTCAGAACGTATGTTTATGAGGGTAAAGATATTGTTCGTAGAAACATGTCTCAATTTTATAAAACGTGATTGGTAGTTGTTTGAGAGTTGGCACCATGATGTTTGAATTGTCTGCATGACTGTCCAGTTCAATATTTAGTTATGGGTGTGTTAAAAATGTGTGTATGCACAGCTTCACAAAGTGCAGGGCATAGCCTTTGGTTTATGACTTTTCTCTGTATTTATACAGGGCCGTATAAATACAGTCTGCTTGACTTTATATATGATGTACTCTCTGGACCTTGTCCAGCCCCCCAAAGCAAGGTTTTATGCACTGCATCCATTTTTAAAGGTTTAATAATAATTGCTGCACGCTGTATTGTAAAGGCTTTCCGTTCAGCTTTTGTACCTGAGGGTGAATTCAACATATGTTGGCAAACTTCACTCATCCCCTTCATTAGCACATCAGCAGAGATAGAAAGTATCAAACATGTTTCTTTCCATATCAGGTGGAAGAACAAACTGCATTTCAGCTACACCCTTAGCATTTCAGCAGAATGAATGAATAAAATATATATATATTTGAATGAATATAATAAAATATATTTAAATGTATAAAATGTTCCTTTTTCAATTTAGAGAAAAATAATGTTTTAATAAATTACATTTTAACACTTTATTTTACAGTTACACTTATTAGTTGATTATTAGCATGCATATTAATAGAATATTAGCCATTTATTAGTGCTAATTAAGCACGTATTAATGCCTTATTCTACATTAACTTATTCTACACCTCTAATCCTACCCAATACCTAAACTTCACAACTACCGCACTAACTATTAATAAAAAGCAAATTAAGTATTTATTGAGAGAAAAGTCCTAGTTAATAGTTAACAAGTGTTACCTATTCTAACAGAAGAATTTAAGGGCTTTCCTGCCACACGGCTGCTAAAACCATTAACTAGAGCAACACACAAAGTGCACTTAAGAACATTTTATATTTATATACTGCAGTTAAAAACAAACCTTTTTATTAAGTAACACAATTCCAGTGATAGGTGTTTATCTCAGTGTTGAGAAGGTTAATATGGAAATGTAAGAAGTTACATGTCAGACCTTCGAAATCCTTCTTTATTTGAATTAATCATTTTAATAATTTAATTCTGAAGCCCAGCACCAGAACACATTTTTATAACTTGCCATGGTGGCGACTCTCAGGTTGTAGCCTAAAGCTTTCAATGACAGTTGGTGTAATTTGTAGATGTGGTGCGCTGCGAATTAAAATAAGAGAACCAATCAAAAGCTTCAGAACAGCATCACTTAACTTCTTCCTTTTAATGTTTTACACTAAGAATCTAAAAAAATATTAAGCAGCGCAACCGTTTCAGCTTTATTTTAATTTTAAATTATATTAAAATAGAAATATGAGAATAAGAAGGTTTGATATAATCGAGCAGCTCTTTGTTATTGATACTATGGTGAACAAATCATCCATGCATTGAAGTCAAAATGTCATAGTCTTCTGGTAAAACAACTTTTACAATCAGGACTACAAGGTTATATTTAGATCTGCCTCCATCTAGTCAACAAGCGATAGATAGAGCCAAGTCCTGCCCTGCATATTTTCTTGCACTAATCTGTTTTAATCCGATTTGCGTCGCAATATGAAAGATAGGATTTGTCGCTTTTGTTACATCATGACTATAAAATCAAAATTGACTCTATTTGGAAGTGGATACAATTGCAAACCTGGTTCACCTGGTTCAGTCGTAGTTATGTCACATTATCAAAGTGAAAGGCGAAGAGACAGCATGCAAATCTTACTTCTCAAGCGAACAGAAATGTTTTTCAGAATGCTGGTTTGAAATGGGCAGTAAACCAGACGTCTATGTTATGGGCTGAAGTGCTAGATTACAGCGCTTCACAGCTCCAACGGAGACCATGTGTGTATGACTCAGTCTCACACACTTAAGGAACATTGTGCAGTGTTTAAAAAACACTGTCAGTTGGTTTCGGTGACTGGGCACACTTCTTTTATCTCAGACTTATTGTCAGGTGGTCAAGGGTTGCGTTTTATATACAGCTGAGTATTTGAAATTGAGCGCAATTATTTCATACTCATGGATGATTATGTTTTAATGTTTTCCAGCAAAGCAACGCCTGGTGGAAGCTGAAGACTATTGTCAACTGCCCTTTACTGACCTCACAGCGAAGACGACTGTCCTGGGTTCAGTTAGCAGGCCATAAAGGTAACCCCCCCCCCAAAAAAGCTGCACATTGAGTCCAATGTAAATTTACGTTTCAGTTCCATATTCACACAGTTTGCCGTTTCCGGGGTAAATGCATATGGGACTATTAAAAAGCAACCATTAATTTAATATTACTATTTAATTTTTGTTTAATTATTTAATAATCAACTTCAAGTCAGAAATGTATATGTTTTATGCTGTTATTTTAGTTTATTATTTTAGAAAGCAATTATTAAAACCAGATCAGACTTGAATATGATTTTTGTTCCGTAGTTGTTATTTTGTATGCAAATTAAAAATAAATAATAGTGCAAAACACTATATGTAGCTATGCTTTTATTTATAGCTTTTAACTTATTTTTGGACATTATTTCCGTACTGTCAGTAATCTTCTCCACCAGATTGTTTCCTTGGCATTAACGCCACTGATTTTAGCTTATGTCTTCTGACTGTTTTATTGTAAACAGCACTATTTTTTTTCAATACATGGGGAAGTGCAATCATTTGATACCATTTTAGGGAAGTGGTTATGAGTAGTTTTATGTGATGACACTGCGTCGTGCATATTCTCAAGCCAAAAACCATAACAGTGTACTTGTAAACATATTTTTCAGATATCAAACATAAGTTATTTACCCTTTTCAACACTATGTATTTGTGCACAGTCATCATGCAATATTCATATTCAGTAACAGATGATTAAGGCACACATCCTGACTAAGATCTGGCTGACTGCAGATCAGCGTTGATTATATGTGCTCCAGTGACTCCAGTCATCCTTTGTCTGTGTTTGTGTTTCTGCCCAGGCAGCTTTAAAGCAGGGGATGAGGGCTCCATACTGAAGAAGTTCTCAGAGAATGAGAAGCTGTGTTTCGAGAGGCTGAAAGAGGATGCTTTACATTCCTTCGTGCCCAGCTACTATGGTGTGGTCGAGAGAGACGGAGAGCTCTTTCTCAAAATGAAAGACCTTTTGGCCAAGTTCGATTTGCCCAATGTCATGGACTGCAAGATGGGAGTGAGGTAGAGTAATGGGTGCTACTTTGCATGGACACGTTGCTCAGATAATTTATTTTCTTTGTCTTTTTTTGTATTTATATTACATTTTATGATGTATTTGTATATTATAATGCTATACAGTTATAAATGAGAATGCATGTGGAAAAATGGCATTTAGAGCTTTGTATGTTTTATGATCAATAAAAACAAGTTTGAATTAAATTTGAAAAGAATAGTCACAGAACCACCCAATGCAAGCCAAATTAATTATGCAAATCACTTACCTACATATAACGTTATTTTTTCCAGTAACGAGTAATCAAACAAATTACTGTTTTCCCCGTTACAACAATAAAACAATAACAATAACAATAACGGTGTTACTATAATTTATTATGGGCTCAGTTCATCTCTAATAGATGCGCAGTGTAACGTATATAATATTGTAATGATATAAAAAATACTATGGTGATTCTATTCCCAAGGTGTCCATAGAGAGTTGATAACATTTACAATAATATATTGAATTTAATAGGTGTCTCTCACATTGAAACGTTAAAATACTGTAGATTAGTGTACAATGTTTTATAATAATAATTTATTCTATTTAGTGTCATTTTCATTCGTTAAACTTATTTATATTGTGGACATCCAAGTTATTTGATATTTGAATAGTTACTTTCCCTGGTAATTAGTTACTTTATAATGATGTAACTCAGTTACTAACTTACTTACTATTTGTGAGAAGTAACTAGCAACTATAACTAATAACTTTTTTAAAGTAACGTGCCCAACACTGGTATTAATATATTAAAATGATTGTTATTAAATAAGGAAAGCATTACTTGTTTTGGTACTGAGTAATTCTTTCCTTTTTAAAGTCAGGCTAATATATTGTGCATGGCAGCATGTGCCTGCTGAAACACCTGTTCTGGTTGTTGGCCTGCATCCTGTCAGGGTGATGGGTGGAGCTCACAAGGAGAGAGAGAGGCCCTCGCACAACAATAATAACCACTTCCTGTGCACATGCAGTCAAAACTTAGATGCACACTTAGCGAGGCAGACACAGGGCGTCCCTGAGGGCTTCCTTCTCACACGCATTTCACGCATTCTTTTACATGCTGAGAGACATTTTGTGCAAGGAGTCCCTTGGTGACTTCCTCTTCTCACACAGGAAGTCAAGTAAAGTTCAAGCTTACATAAAAAAAAATAAAAAAAAACTGCTGATGACTGAATTAACATTTCAGACATGATTAATTGACCTTTCCGTTATGTTATTTAAAAATTTACTTTGTAATGTTCTTTCTTTCTTACTTATTTTTAATTTTTTTTATTTTCAGGACATATCTGGAGGAGGAGTTGGTGCGGGCAAGAGTGAAGCCAAAGCTGCGTGAAGACTTGTATAATAAGATGCTGGAGGTGGACAATGAGGCTCCTACAGCGGAGGAGAAGAAACAGAGGGCTGTTACCAAACCACGCTACATGCAGTGGAGAGAAAGTCTCAGCTCTACTAACACTCTGGGCTTCCGCATTGAGGGTATCAAGGTAGCCACAGCGCCTAAAATCACAGCCTGTCTGTTCACAGCTTGCAGAATTTGAGTTTAGCTGAAAACCAGACAGGGAAAATTGTAACAAGGTTACATTGATAAATCAATGAATAAATCAATGAATAAATCAATCAATCATTCAATTTAACAAAGCTAGTAATAATATAAATATTATAAAATGTTATTAATAATAACTAATAATAAATAGCAAAACAGAAATTATTAATATAAATACATTTGCATTTAACAAACTATTACTATTACTGTTATAAATTAACAGTATTCATAAATTATTAAATATGTGTTTGTATACAATTGTTAATATTATTTATATTTTAAATTATTAATAACCAATAATAATACGACATATAAAATGATTAGATACATAAATACAATTAATATGAATTATTATTATTCTATGTTATTATAATTATAAAAATAATAAAAATACAAACATAAATAAAAATGTATTTTTTCTTTTTATTCTTTAGTGTACTAAAATCAAAAATCGGTTTAAGATAATTTAGTGTACAAGAATTCGTGTATTAACTGACATGTTTTGTACTCTCTCTTTTTTAAAGAAAAGGATCTAAAGCAGTCACTGGGGCGAAATGGTTTCAAGCGTGCAAAATTGGTACCTTGAAGGTACATATTACTACCTAAAGTGTACATATTAGTACCTAAAAGCTACAAAAGTGTACCGTTTTAAGAGCTACAGCCCTAGTGATTGCTTTTGTACCTTTTTTGAAAGTTTCATCTCTCTTTAAAATGTTTTTCTATGACTGTGGGAACACTGTGTTATCCTCAACCTGCTGTTTTCGTCAGTAAAAGCTCTTCATCTGACTATTCTTTTTCCTTTTATATTCAATACAATACATTGTTTTCTTATTTCAGAGAGGGGAAACCTGCAAAACAGACTTCAAAAAGACCCGGTCAAAGGAAGACGTCATTCAGGTCTTTAAGGATTTCGTCGAAGGCAATAAAAACATAATTGTGCGTGAGTTCTTGAGAACTTGAACAACCTGTTCTGTGATATAATGCATGCACACCTACATTTCAACGGAACAATGTTCTCTTTGTGGTTTAATGAGCACCTTAAGTAGTATCCAGGATATATATATGTCTGATGTTAAAAGGCCAGATATCGTTTACTCTGTGATGCTCCCATTAAGCAGTTAAAACAGCATCATACATGTTTATCTGTTCAGTATAGGGTCTATTTGGTTTACAAATTGGTTACATTTAAAGGGTATATTGTATATAGCGAAGGAAGATATAAAGAAAAAAAGGGTTAAATTAACCGCACCTAGAAGATGCTTTTGTGTAACTGGAAATTCTAGTTAATTTAATATCAGTGTTGTGTTCCTCTCCTTCACTTACCTAACAGAACTCCTATATTACAAGGCTTGAAGATATCAAACAGGCACTGACGGCCTCTGAGTTTTTCAACAAACATGAGGTAAAATACAAGATTTCTTTGTTTTTATAAAGAGTCTTACCTCAGTTGTGCAATTTTTCAATTAATATTAATGTCTAACAAGTATATATACACTATATATTCTACTATATTTATTAATTCTGTATTGTACTGCAGTATATTTACAATTAATCTCTGATTAGCATAAAAATAAAAAAATGATTTTCAAAAATTGTATCTAGCTAATTAATATCTAAGAATATATATTTATTTTATCTATTATCCCCCATATTTTTAATGCTATATTGTGCTGCAGTTAAAATTATCAAAAGTGAGACATTTATAATGTTATGAAAGATATGTATTTCAAATAAATGCTGTTCCATTGAACAATGATTCAGAAATGATAATAATAAGAAATGTTTCTTGAGCATATTAAAATATTTAAAATTTAAAAGTTTTTTTTATAATTTTTTAAATTATAAAATGCCTTGCTTAGCATAAAAGAATTTCATAAACATTAAAAAATCTTATGGACTCCAAATGTTTGAATGGTTGTTTTTTGAAATAAATGCTATTTTGCTTTTTCCATATGATATGGCTCACCTCAAAAAATGTTTCATATCGTTAAGGTAATTGGGAGTTCGCTTCTCTTCATTCACGATCACACAGAGAGAGCTGAAGTCTGGCTAATTGATTTTGGTAAGACCACACCTCTCCTAGACGGACAGAACCTGGATCACTACAGACCCTGGGAGGAGGGCAACCGAGAAGACGGATACTTATGGGGCCTGGAAAACCTGCTGCAAACTCTTTCCTCATTGGTCAGGGAGTGACCTTTTCTTACTTCAAACTTCTGTCTGTCCAAGTGACAGCAACGGCTGATAGACACTTCTAAACCTTCTGCAGTGCATTATAGGGATGCTACCAGTGACAAAGTCAATTACTTTACAGTATTAAGCTGTAAAAGCATTTCACCAAGATCATGGTTTAAAAATGATAACTTGTTTGTCGTCCTTCTATACAGTCACTCTTCCCCAAACTAAATTTAGTCGGTAAAGAAATACATATGAGGGTACGATTTTTATTTGCCTACATACAAAATGAATTTCAAGCACTTAAGCATAGACTTTTCAATCAAACATTTTAAGATGATGAGAAACTAAATCAGTCAAGCTTGTCGTATGTTTTGGCTGGGTTTGCGTGCTGGAATCTATCAAAATCAATAGTTTATTTCTGCGCGCTTAATATAACACAGAATAAAGGTACGTTGTATGTAACATTGTTCCATGTCTAGACCCAGCAAACACTAGTCAAACAACTGACTCTTCACAGGGAGCTTTATTGACAGGTGATCTGACCAATCATATCGCCGAATCCGCTCATTTCACCAGACAGGAGAGTATTAATGTTGGTGGACTAAAACTTGAAAAACGGTGTATATTGACGTCTTTCCGCAGTTTAAATAAAATGCCTTCTGATGTTCTTTTATGTTTATTTTGCGCATTAACTAGTCAATATGACAAGACGATAATTTCATGTGCCGCTTGTCATCAGTGTTGGGGGTAAGGGAGTTATGTAATCAGATTACTTTTTCCAAGTAACTAGTAATGCATTACATTAATTAATTTTAATGTTTTCCCATTTATTAACTGACAAGTCTTCTGACCCCTTGTTGGGAGAAGACAAAAAAAAAAGATTTATTACTCATCGAAATTAATTAAAACAATGAAATGCAAACTCAGAATATGACACAAACTTGCAATAATTAAATATGTTAAATAACACAAATGTATCTAATTCCATTTTATTAATCAATGTCTTTTTTGCTGACCTTTGATGATCCAGTTCAACTATATAAGGAAAAATGACTTAAACTAACAACTGTGCTTCATTGTTTATTAATTGCTGAAGAGTATTGAATCTTCTTCTCCTGTATTCTACTGTATAGACATGAATTTACTTTTCCTTCAGCCTGAGGTTTATTCATTACACATTTTGGTGTGAAAGGGCTTTTACATTTGCTATAAATAGAACTTCTTATATTAAAAAGTAACACAAACGTAACGTAATGCATTACTTTCCATAAAAAGTAACGTAATTAGTTACTTTTTTAGGGAGTAACACAAAGTTGGAATGCATTACTTTTAAAAGTAACTTTCCCCAACACTGCTTGTCATGACACAATAAAGAGCCACAAAACAATACTTATAGTTTGAATCTCTTTAAAATTGACAACATTTAAAAGCTGAGACTGTTTCAAACCTAAAGTAACTTGCTCTGTCATGTCTGTCGGCGTGTTTCCTCAGTTTCCTCTTTGCTCCGCGATGTAGCCGATTTTTCACTGCGTGAAAACAGCCTGCCAGGTCGGACATAGCAACAGTATCTAAGGAGGGCTGGTCTTGTGAAAGGTCAAAGTGACGTTGCACAACTGACTGTTTCTAAAGTGCCATCAAACTAGAGTGTATAGTAGATGCAGCACATGCATTGAAGTGTGTTATATAGAACAAATATACAGCGATGCAATGTGAATGATGCACAACACTAGTGCATTTTTAGTATAATAGGATCATATTAATCGCTTGGACTGCAGTGATCAATCAAGGGAGGTCTTATTAATTCTTCAGATGATTTTATGAATATATGATTTTATATATATATATATATATATTGTATTGGCTTTATGGTTTAAGAACTTCGGTTGTAATTTTCTATACCTGCACACCATTGAAAGTGTTTCATTATCAGACAAACTTAACCTTGTGACACTATTTTGTTTGGGGGGGGGGGGGCCGGTGAGTTTTGTTACAGTGTTCCCTGTGCAGTATGTTTATGACAAATAAAAAAAACAAACATCTGTATTTCTGAAATTCATTTTAGTCTTTCATATCAGGATTATAGTCAAAAACGATTTATTTAAGGTTTGCTATTACGCAGCAATATCCATCTTTTAACATAAAAAATACAGGTAGTACAAGTACGTTAAAATTCACTTTATATGATGGTTCATCTCTCGTCTGGCTGGTCGGAAACGAACCCCTGCAAAGTCTTCCATAAAAAGCAAGACACATGCAGAACATTGGCAGTGATAACCTTAACACAAATAATAATAATAATAATAATAATAATAATAATAAAACAACAAACACCAATAAAACTGAGATTAATTATCACAGCTACATATCATAAGGGTTAGTTCAGTGTGAAAGGAATATTAATCCAAGAATACAGCACTCATTTTCCTGGCTAAATTAAAAATATTTCTACCCTTCTATTCAGTATCCTACAAAAATAAAAAATAGAGTAAGTTCTTTAAAAGAGTCAAAAAAAAAAATTAACATTTAAAAGTTTAAACAAGACAAAAATACATTTAAGATTGTGCTAATACACTTCAGTCTCACCTGTCTCTAAATTTGCATAAGGCTTTTCTCAGCAGTCCCTGACTAACAAACGCACACACAAATAAATACTGCAACATAAAAAACATTATTTACCTAATAACTACAATATGTAATAAAGTATTTGAGAATAATTAGTAATAACTAAGAATAGCCTCGAAATCAAATATCTCATGCATCGTTTCACCACACTGAGGTGTTTTGCGGTTTGTGATTGTGTTTGCTGTAATACTTAGAATTTGCCTGCAGGTGATTTACATGGCCACAGTTCACAGAGGGTAGCTAAAGATAAAATGCACTTATTTATTTTTGAGGGAAATGTACTAAAAAAAAATAGATAGCAAAAATGGTTGTCATCTGACAGCTCCCTGGAGGAGTGCATTGACATGTAAATCAATACAATCTCCGCCACGACAATTACCCCCCGCATCACATGCCTCGTTTACTCCTAACACATTCAGTGCAACACCTTTGTGAAGCCCTCTCAATTATCTCAATGTTTCACACACAAAACACACCCTCAGAGAACAAGCAACATACTGTTTGTAAATGTGTTGCTTTTTCAAAATACCAACAGCAGACAAAACAAAAGGACAAAACACTAAATCTAGTCAAAACAAATGGTCCTTAATGCTACTTTCTAGTCAAAACACCCTGTAGAGTCCACCTGATCTGAGATTAAAGGTGCTTTCTGTCAGCATTTCTTTATTACTAATACTTTGCAACAAACTGCCACCTTTTTAATGTACCTCTGAGTTACTGGTGATAGTATTAAGCTTTAAAGGGACAGTTTACCCCCAAAAAATAAAAAGAATGTCATTGTTTATTCATCTCTATTCCATATCTATATGACTTACTTTCTCTTGCAGAACACGAAAAAAAAGATACTTTGTGTTTCAATGTACCTCTGTCATATTTACTTATCATCGTAAGTTAAGTAACTTTCTATCCTTATTTTGCAATGTGGAAGTACTCCATGCTGTGAATGTGCAAGGCTTACCGTTCATTAGCCGCAGAGAATAATAAAGTATAGTTAACGCTAAAACTGTTTTCACTACAAATCAGTGCGTTCATGATCTTCTTGTAATATACAGTTAAAACCAGCTGCAAAATGCAAATTCGTAAAGCACATCTAAACCTACATACTGTATATATTCATTGCTAATTATGACTAATAATCAGTAGAAAAGGACTTCTCATTTCATGTGGTCCTTAAAGTGAACATCATGTGTTTTCACAGTGTTGACAGTAGATGAGAATCCAGTGTAAAAGGGCTGCTATTAGCCAAGTGGAAGTTTCCATAGAAACCATCAGCCATTTACAGGAGAGCCGCCTCTTAATGGCAAATTAGCTACGACTCCTCATGTCTTTGGTACCGTACAGAAATAATGTGGTCAGTCGCACATAGATTCCAACTGGCAGTAATTAAAGGCTGGAATACACTACACAACTTTTTCTCAGATCTTTGCCCCGATTTGCCATCTGGACGAGGATGACACAAATTACCGAAAGTCTGCAGATTTTGGCAGTCACAGATTTTGCAGAACTTTGCATCGTGTAAAATGGATACAGACTGATTTTTTAGCTTCAGAGCATGATTCCATTCCGTTTGGAGCATATCAAACATGTTTGATATTTTAAGGCAATTTTAGAAAACATTGTTTTTACTTCTCATGCATCTCCATCAACGAGGCGCATGTATCTGCATGACTTGGAATGACTTGAAAGCCTGATAGTTTGTGATCTTCAGGGTGAGGTCATACTGTCCTGAAGTTGTTCTGCAAAATTTTTAGCTGGCGAAGTCCAGTTAATTTGAATATGAATCCACTCGATCAGGAATTTCACGCAAGGGTGATTTCCCCAAGTGGATTTCGTTACAGGTTTAAGTTTATCCAACACAGTCTCACGACCGATTCGAATGTATTTGTAGGAGGTGGCATAATCGTGCTAATTTGTACAACCTCACTCGTATGATTTTTTACAATTTGTCTAAACCCCAGCGACGGGTAGGTTTAGGGGCGGGGTTAGGTGTAGGTCAGGTGAACAAATTCATACGAATTGGCAACTCGTAAAATATGTACAATTTAGCAAAAAATAGTGTGGAGTCGTACAACTGAGGTCATACTAATTTGTACGAATTAGCCACCTCGTAAAATATGTACGAATTGCCGTGAGACTGGGTTGGTTTATCACCTAGATTCGCAGCGTTG
>JAUCMR010000039.1:11501885-11516501 GCA_032357425.1 Enteromius argenteus
ATGAAAATATTGGTATCAGTACTCGGTATCGGCAAGTAGCAAAAATAAAAGTATCAGTATCAGCCGATACGTACTGAAAAAAGTGGTATCGGTGCATCCCTACTATTTAAAAATTTCTGCATGATCAGTTTAACAAAGTCAGATCTGAATATCCACTGTTAGGGAATCACTGATCTAGCTCATGCAAATGCTGGATATGATGTTCATTAACTAAAGTACGGTTTGCTCAGAAGACTATGAATCACTACAAAACATCTGCTGCTTGACTAAAAAGGATGTCATACCTTCAAAAACAAACAACAGATGTGAACCCGCTAATCGCAACAAACGTTTAAAAGAGAAGAACAGATTTCATAGCCTACAGTTAGTTTGACTGAGAGCAGATTAGAATGACAATGTTTTTTTTTCTGTCTGTCGCACACATGTGAGTGTGTTACAGCCAAGCATACCTCATAATCAGAGCCTCCATTAGGAAATCCATCTCATCCTGCTCAGAACAGATTTCTGGAAGAGTCTGTCAGAAGGATGGAAAGAGATAAAACACAGGATCAATTAAGACAAGCCAGAAACAACTTTCAAAGGGAAAGGCAGATCTGGGAACACTCACCTTTATTGCGACCTGCATGGCTGTGTTTTCTCCATTCATACCCAAAACCTGTCCTTCGTACACTTCCCCGAAGGCACCGTGTCCCAACGCCCTATAGACAGCATCATTACTCGCATGTTTAAATGTGGAATTCATTTTCAGTATTGTCATCACAGAATATTAAAGGGATATTGCGGGTTGAATGTATTACATATTGCAGACTTCCAGACTTCAGCATAAGAAGTCAACATAATTTTCTGTTGTTATTCAAAAGCACGTCACATATTCTGTCAACAGAGCTCGACTTGTATTAAACCCAGAACATTATTTTAACCAATAACAGGACCAGCGCAACCTGGAGTTATATTTTCATAAAAATATGAGGTAATTTGGGAAATTTTGCAAAATGAAACGCAAATATGATCAAATGCGTTAAATGAAGCTGAGAGCATTACAAATTAGCCATAATGAAACTGTGCACTGATTTTCAAATGAAATTCTGCAGAATTCAACATGAAATTCTGTAGCAATCATCCGGATACCAACCATTTTAACCTTGTTAACATTAGTTAATGCATTAGGTATCAAGAGCTATAAATAAAAAATCTTTTATATAATATATTAGTCTAGGTTAATGTCATGCATTAAACAAGAGTAAATTTTAAAGCCTCAGAATGATCTGTGTTGTATGTAACCACATGACAATTATAAATTGTGCACGCGATTTACTAAACCATGCACCAATTACTATTTTGTTCCCTCAATTTCAACCTCTTTTTAATTGAAAGTATCTAAAGCCAGTTTGAAAAGTCACTAGATGTCGCTAGTCATGCGTCAATTTGCATATTCATTATGTCAGTACTTCATATTATCTTGACTCCCTGTGGTCACATAATGTATTTTAATGCAGCCAAAAGCTCAATATAACTGTTTTCATTGATATATTTAATGGTTTCTGTTGTCAGAAAACAGAATGAATATGAAATAGTGACTGAAATGCACCCCATTATTAGGCCTACTTAACCAACTCTACCTTACAAGATGTTAATCTGGATTAAAATTCCGATTTATAATCAAGCAGTTGTCTGATGAAATCAAATGCCCATAAAATATAGACAATGGCTTTGCTGTGATTTTGGCTATATTTGCATGTAAAATAGAAAAACATAATATCTATTTTAACTGTAAGCTCTGCTCCTCTCAGCCGCTCGCTGAGAGAAGTGTGTGTGCGCTGGAAAAAAACAAGACCTTGCACTCGCGCAGCAGTACATTTATAATTTATACATTTATAATTTAAAAAAAAATAGATTTATTTAAAAATAAATACTGTTCTTTCAAACATCCTATTCATCAAAGAATCCTGAAAACATGGTTTCCACAGAAATATTAAGCATTAATATTAATATTTCAACATGAAAATTCAGCTTTACCATCACAAGAATAAATTACACTTTAAAGTATATTAAAATAAAAAAATTGCATTAATTCTTTAAAATACTATACATAATATTATAAATATTATATCTATATAATACAGTTTTTACCATATTTTTGATCAAATGAATCCAGTCTTGCTGAGTATAAAGAGACTTCTTTCAAAAACAAACCTCCAACTGCTTGTATGAAGCAGCATACAGGTACCTGAGGAGGGTGATGTTCTTGCGTGGAACCTCTTTAAGCTCACTCAGTGAGGCTGCCTTGCCAGCAAAGCAGTAGTTGGGGTTGTAGTCAGTCATTATGGTGGACGAGCGGATCTTGCTAAGCTTGTACTCTGGGCTCTGTAGTCGAATCCTGACTGCATGCAGGTGGTTTTTCTTACGGTAATAGACTGCAAAAAGACAAGAACACAGCAAAAGTGATCATGATTTTAGGAATAATTCCAGCTGCTTAATGTGCATAATTATTGATCTCAGAGTGTGATTTGTGTAAGATGAAAGCGATGCATCCTAAAAGTGTCATCAGGCTTTCAGCATGACGGTAATTTTCTCAAAGAAACAGAACAGCCAAGTGCACTTTATTTCTCCCCATGGAATTCTACCAAGATGACAAAACTGTGCATTTTAAAAACAAAAAAAAGCCCCTCAGGTGAGAACTGAAGCTCTGGGCCTGTCAGCAAGCGATCGGTCAGGGTGGACTCACCCTCAGTGGAGGCTGCCCATGTCCCCGATGCAGGTTGGTAGTCTGCTGGGGAGGGCGCTGCGTGGAGGTGAGAGGTCCCCTTTTGCCGTCGGGCTGCTGGCGCAGGGGCGCGAAGCGAAGCCGGCAGGAAGTTGACCAGGTATTAGGGGTGAGAGGGGGAAACCCGAGCAAAGACTACCAACCTGCATGGGGGAGAGCTCAGGGGAAGAGACACAATTAGCGTCCAGTGGAGTTCGGCTATCTAAGGACCCAGAGACCTCACTCTGCTGTCTGCTATTCGAGTTTTGAGACAGCTTTGTGTACATGTAAATTGACAAAAATTAAATACAATGTGCAAAATATACGGAATAAAAAAATAAAAAAAACTTTCAAGATGTGCGTTTCACTTCTCTTTGGGGATTTGTGTTATGACAAGTCTTTATTTATCTTTAAAATGCATACAAAAATCATGGCACAGCATTTTACAGTTAGTGCACAGGTCATACAAACAATACATGTTTTGAAATCAAACATAAGGAGGATATCTGATAATAAGCAAGGTCGATAAAAAAATAAAGCATTTATAGAAATAAGAGTCCTTAGCATATACATAAAGTTAGAGCACTGTGACAGACTTTTGGTTTAAGGCATATCTCAGTCACATTCAATGCATTTGGAAAATTGAGCATGAACTACCAATAAAAAAACATCTTAGTAAATTTTATTTTTAACATTCACCAATACACCAACTACAGGTAACAAAGCGTATCGCTAGTTGTTGGTTAATCGGTTAATCACTAGAATTACTGTATTATTGCAAAGTACCATATTCTTTATTTATTGACAAAGGCAAGATTAAGGTGATGATAAAAGCAATTTCCTTCTATTCTATTCAAAAATAATATATATACTATATATAAAAAGAAAATAAAAATATATTTTTTTATGCAAAGCTTCTACTTCATACTATGTTTTAATTCCTATAGTTTTCATTTGAGCATAATATTTTTAATTGCAATGTTAGGGGGAAAAGCAAACATGATTTTTTTTTAACATCAGCTATCATATGTTACCATATTGTTTTATCTATTTATAGGCAATAAAATATCCTAAATGATTAGATACAATATAATAAAGTAATTATCAAATCTTGATGCATCACTGCTTTTGACTTTTGATATAAAAACTCCTATAAGGATTTTTTTAGTTTCCCTTTACAAGAGCTAAATTCAAAGGTCAGTATTTTGGACAGCCACCAGCAAGATTAAAGTATTATGAATTTTAACATATTTTTAAAGGAAAATGATCAATTCCACAAAAATGCTCACATTTATAAGAACAGTGCATTATGACACCTTCAATTTTCCCTCACTGTCCAGAACTGGAAAATAAACCTTTTTAAGCATAAAATGCTGTTGCGAGTACAAAACACACAGGTTAAATAGCAGCACTTATGATTAAGACACTGGTCTGCACGCATTTACAAAAAAGGCCATCAGTGAGACTGCAGTTAGTTTTGAAAATAATTTGGCTTAATTGTTTATTTATATGCATTAATTTCAAATGCCATGTTTTAAGGTTAATAGCAGTCCCTGTTTTAGTTCCCTCCTCATTCCTTTAGTTTACGGGGTATTGTGCAACACTACAAACAGTAGTTAGATCAAAAAACAAGCAAGTGATTTGTACAAATATTAAAAACTTACTTTTCAAAGTCTAACATAAAAGATATATTAAAAGAAACATTTTTTTTTTCAGTAAAAACAACCACAGAATGATAGGAATTAGCAAATATGATTATTGCTGGAGGCCTAACTGAAAGCTAGCTTATTTAGCATGACTTAAAGCTTCTGTAATACACATTTGATCATTCGTTAAAAAGGGGGATGTGAGATACTTCAAAAGTTTGGGTTGGCATGATTTTTAAATGTTTTGTAAAGAAGTTTCTTATATTCACCAAGGCTGCATTTATTTGATCAAAAACACAGTGAAAACAGTAATATTGTGAAATATTATTACCACTTTAAAATAACTTTTCTTTTTTAATATATTTTAAAATGTAATTTATTCAAAACTTAATTTTTAGCAACCATATCTCCAGTGTCACATGAATATTTCTCACAACTTCTGGTTATGTTAAAAACATTGTGCTGCTTCATATTTTTGCTAAATACATTTTTTCAGCATTCTTTCAGCATAAACAAAGTTTAAAAGAACAGCATTTAATTGCATATAAATGTCTTTACTGTAACATTTGATCAATTTAATCCCTCCTTGGTGAATTCATTTGAATTAAAATTAAAGTGTTTAAAAATTATATATGTTATAAGTGTATATGTCAATTGTCACTGTTACTTGTGCCCTACCCCACAGTATTAAAGTGCTGTTTTAAATGTGGCCACATAATTGTCCCTAGTGTCACAGTATCATTCATGTCACATTTTGTAAGCAATTTCTTTAGTTTTTGTTTAAATGATACAACACTAATGCCCAATGGCTCCAATGATTTTAAGTTATTTTTTGTACTTTCAAAATAATCGTGTATGAAAAAAAAAAAAGGTCTAAAACTTGAGTGGTTCTATTTTCCACTCGTTCTCATAATTACTGTTCCCACCAGCTCTAAAAGCACTGATGGTGAACACCTCTGCTCTTCTATGAAATGCAGTTTTACAAGACAAACAATTTCCTGTAACGTCATAGGAATATAGAAGAAGCATGTCAGAGACGGTGAAATGTGGAGGGCACAGAATTGACACAGAACTGAAAGAGTCTCTTACTGAGCGTGAGGCTTGCACAGGTCAGAACGACACCCGTGACTACTGTAGACGCAATCACAGCCAGGATGAATATCAGAGATGGGGGTCCATCTGCCAGAGAGCCTAGCGGAACAACTGGAGGATGACACAGGAAATGGTGAATTAGAAATATTTGCTTTTATAGACAAACTTTTAAGGGCAAATGGATACCAGTTGTTTAGGTACCTAAGCAGGTGACGTTGTCTGATGCCAGAACCTCGTCGCTGTGGCAGAGGCAGAGGATGAGTCTGGTATCTTCATCTCTCTTACAGCTCTGGGTCTGGCAGTGGCTGCAGTTTAGATACACCTCGATCTCAGCTTCCCCATGACTCTCCATAGCTAGAACGCATACTAATACATCAGTATTGCTGCAAAACCCCAGTGCTTCAGTCTAGGGTGTCTTCTTGTATTAAAAAAAAAAAAAAAAATGCTTAATTAAATGATCAGAAATAGGAAAAAAGGTTTATGTATTTTTGCTTTGATACCATCTAAAGTAGATGCTAATAAACAGTGGCCAAACTTTCAGCTGTAAATGTAAAATTTACAGTTTAAAATATTACATTTAATATAAAACATTAAATATGTGAGCCTGGACCACAAAACCGGTCATTGATGTATAGTTTGTTAGGATAGAACAATATTTGGATTTGAAAATCTGAAATCTGGGGGTGCAAAAAAATCTAAATATTGAGAAAAGTGCCTTTAAATTTGCCTTTTGTCTATTATTAATCAGAAATTGATTTTTGATAAATTTACAGAAGGAAATATGCAAAATATCTTCATGGAACATGATCTCTTTTTAATCTCCTAATGATTTTTGGCATAAAAGAAAAATCGGTAATTTTGATTCATACAATGTATTGTTGGCTACTGCTACAAATATACCCCTGCTACTTATGACTGCTTTTGTTCTCCGGAATCACATATGATTGCCAACATCATCTTAAAAATACGGTTTATAATTTAAGATAAAAGGTCATTTAATTATAAACATAAGATTTATAATTGAATCAAGAAAAAATTACTACATAACGCAAAACAGACAGTTGGTAAATTAACTAATAACTAGTTGCACTGATTTTATTTAACTGATCTGTTAAGCAGTGTTTGTAAATAACTTCTTGTTAATGAAAGTTAACATGAAATAATATCAAAGATTTGTGCTTGGCCTCTTCTGGCCCTTTAACTCAAAACACACTTGCAGTAATAAACAGTGGCGCCAACTTCAATAAGTCACATAAGGTCTTCTATTATCTACCACGAGTTAAATTTTCTCAATTTCATGTTTATTACTGAATCAGTGTGGATGTGTGTGTGGCCTGTTTTCTCAATACAGCCAACCTCTATGAGAAAAATACATTGCTAGTGCATGTTGGGTGTATTTAAAAACACAAAAAAATTGGTAGATTTATAAATATCTGCAAATACACTTCTGTTTATAAGTTTTAAAATCTGCAATTATTACTGATCGATTCTAGATGTGTGTAATAAAGGTCACATTTTATTAAACACTAACACACGTGAACAGTTTTTTTTGTTGTTTTTTTTATATCTTATTTTTAAGAATTTTTTTATGTAAGATGGTATCTCACTCTTAAAAATGCTAAACATCTTACAGATGTAAGGGGTATGTATATTTAAGAGCACAACTGTATATCATTATAGACAGTCTGGATTAGATGAAGCCAGACCTGCAAGTGGTTGTAGAAATATCTTTCCCATGGGGTGAACAAAAGAGACACCGTCTTGTCCATCTGCTGTGATGCCATCAAGAAGGGGTGCATCACCACCTGCGCAAAATACAAAAAAACATCAAAAAAAAAAAATTAATGTATAAAATTGGTCATTAAAACAAACAATCCACATTGAAAAAAAAAGTCTTGGGCTGCAAATGCACATGTGATGGTTTAAGAACGGCTGGACAATAATCTTTTTAAATGAAACACATGCGTCTCATTAAGCAAGTCATTCTTTGTGATAACTAACAACAGATCTTTTACAGTATGTTTCAGTGAAAACTCACAGCAAGGGGTCAATATTAACTCTGAACAGAACATTTGAACTACAGTCTAAACCTTGTAGTGTTAGTCTTCTCCTGTGTTTTCTATTAAAAACAAAATATAAAGCTTTTGCAGTAAAAATCAATAAAAAGATAAACATAAATTCTACAGCAAAATGTTCTGGTATAACACAATGAATAAAGGAATACAGTATATTATATTATATACACTACCATCTAAATTATTTTTTTTATTTAATAATTTTATTTAGCAAGCACAGATTAAATTAATTAAAAGTGACAGTCAAGCCATTTCTTATACTATATCTTATATTTTTAATGTTACAAAAGATGCCTATTTCAAATAAATTCTCAACTTTTGAAAATAGCACAACAATTACAACACTAACAATAATAAGAAATGTTTCTTGAGCACCAATGATTTCAGAATAATCGTGTGACACCGAAGACCAAAATAATGGCTGCTAAATAACTCAGATTTGCTGATAAATCAATTATATATCAATATATATTATTTTAAAGTAATATATTTTTCATTTTTTCGATAATATAAAAGCAGCTTCAGCTAGCATAAAAGACATGAGTATATGAGCATTTATTTACAAAAAACAAACATATTTCCGACCCAAAAATTCAATAAAAAAAATTAATTAAAAACACCAAAATGTCAGCTAACTTGTGGCCTCAGTCAGAAAAGGGGAAATCCAGAATAAACACTTTCTTGTGTGTTTTTATGGTTGTGATTGTGACATATTTGCAAGTGTTTTTAATCTACCATTCACCTCTGTATCCTCCACCACCGCCTCCAGCAGTGCAAGCACCCCCACCTCCACCAAACCCTCCAAATGTAGCCCATCCCAGCACTGACAAAGCCTCAAGACAGGATGAGCCTCCTTGACCTCCTTCCACAAGAGATTTCCCTGCCCAGGGCAGAGAAGACTGGTCGCTCCACCCACCTCCTCCACCTAAACACACACACACGGAAATACAGACTCATGTTTACTCAGATCTGGGCATGTTATGTTAAAGTTGTTCCACAGAGAAATCCCTTTGGTTTAAGGATATACAATACAGCAAACTTGTAGATACTAATTATTACTCATTGTCTGTTCTTCTACTTCTTCTATTAAGTGAGAGCCTGGAACTTCTTACATGTGACAGTTCTGCATTAAAAGCATCCTCCAAATGCCAATTTGGAGAGGAAAAATATTTCAAAACATTTTGAAAAAAACATGACAATTATCTGCACAATTACTAGAAATTCATACCTTGGATATTATACAACTTGCATACATACAAATTTTCTGATAAAAGATTTTTTTTAAATTGTTTGCAACTTTGACTTTGGACTAATTCTGTAGAATGGCCCATATATTTAATGTGTCGATTATTTTTTTTTCAAGCTCACTGTTCTGAAAAGCACAGTGTGCTCTGATTGGCCAGCTATCCAGGGCGTTGTGATTGGCCGAATATCTCAAGTGTGTGACGGAAATGTTATGTCCTTCACCATAGTTGGAAACAAACAACGTCTCCATGACATGGCAGTTGTGGCAACAATACTACAGTGAGAATAAAAGTTATGCCTTCTTTCTTTAAATAAACATGTGGGCGGTGTTATGCAAATCTTCTAACATAGTGATGTACATTCGTAAGGACGTGTGTGAATGAGACATTTTAGGAAGGTGTGGCTCAGTCTTAATTTTTAGAAAAAAAATATCTCTTTGGGTTTGAGACTAAACTTGAAAGAGAAAGGAAACGTGAAATCGCAAAACATGACCCCTTTAAAAAGATATTGCCCCTTTAAGTGGCTTAACGAAGTGAGCAACATTTTTAGCTTGTAATGTAGCTAACACTGTTTTTAAGCGTTCATTAAAAGAAATTTGATCACTGTTGAACTAATCAACTGAATGAATTTTGTGCCATAATATAATATCTAATTAAAAAACAATATAATGTATGTTTTTGACATTGGAAGAGTACCTGCTGCTCCAGATTTGCCATTGACACCGGGGACAGAGGTATCATTCTCATATTGTTCCAGGAAAATCTGGTCCAGGCTGCTCTCAGGGTCCTCCAGGTAGGCCTTTCCTCCTCCTCCTGCTGCAATCAGCAAAGGCACTGGTTCCCCGTTCTCCATCTGCCCCCGGGGCATCCCAAAAACAACATAAGACTTATTTTCACTCAAGTAATGATTCTATGATTCCAGACAAGCCTTCACTTCCATCTGTATTCCAATTCAGACGACCCCAAATTATTTCAGGATGTCTCAAAAATGCTTGTCTAGACAGGCACTATCAGGCGACGACTGCCGTCCACATGGTTCCCCTTAAGAAGTCTCACAAGGCTGTGATGGATGTTTTTATGCGTTGAGACAAGAAAACGGGAAGAAAAGAAAGATCTTACCCGATAAATGTATGTGGCGCCTCCACCACCACCTCCGCCCCCTGCCCACTTTAAGGCAGAACCATCGCTGTCGAAGCCATCTTCTATCACAGAAGACTCCCCAAGACAGATTTTATGGGTCTGGGGGTTCCTCTGTTAATATTCAAAGAAAACAGATGTAAACAAAGAGGTATACATGAATATATTGCAAATATCATGGCAACCCAATGGCCAAGTCAGATTTTCTGCTTCACTCACTCCTGGACAGGCATCTTCTCCTTGATGACCAATTAGGATGTAGAGTGTGTCACCTTTCTCCAGTGGGAAGATAGCTGAGATGATGACACCGTGTGACCGTTTGTTATGGTTTTTTGCACCTTTGCCTCCTGCGGCTCCATAAGCTGAAATCCTGGAAAATGAGGATGTTCCCTTAGTATTCCCAACGCACTGAATTAACAAACATATGTCACACCTGCTATCCCAACGTACTAATACCTATAAATAGAGAAAATAATTTGAGCTTCAAAAATGAAAAAGTAACATACAGGGTATATATATATATATATATATATATATATATATTGTAATGAGCGTCCCGAGGAGTCATCAGCGTCGCCCTGGAAACAAAGGGCACACACCTGCACGTCCTCAACTCTGGCTGATCGGCCCCAGCTGCAGCCCGTCAGGCAGCAGCTACATAAGCAGCGTGAGTGCTACCAAAGACTGAAAAACTTCTCCATAAGACAGAGTGTTAACTTGTTCTCTCTTTACCTTCCCAGAGAGCAGCTGAGGACCGATCAGCTTCACAGGAGCACTTCACAGACCCACTGCAGCACGAGGAAGAGAGCACGCCACTCACTGGAGCACCCACCTCAACACTTTTGTTAACCCACTTTGTAAATAAATTCACCCTCTGGGGTATTTATTTTGAGCTCTCCTTGTTATGTGATTCTTCACCCGTGACAATATAGATTTCAGTCTGGCACCCTGAATGCAATAATATCACACCATAGCGTTAAGACTAAGTTCATCTGATAGTTATCTGGCATGTTTTCCTGTCTCCTGCATCTCCTCTCCTGCATGCCCTTCTTTCGCAGACAGTTTTGGAGTTGTTTTTAATGAGCTCCCATGACTAGCCTCTATAATCACTGTAAATCAGTTCAAAGGCTTGACTACACAGGGGCCAGATTAAGTAGAGTACAGGAAGAGATTTATCTGTGCCTACAGCCAGTGAGTCATGCCTCTCGCTGCCCTTATAAAAAAAAATGTGTGAATGAGAGGAACAGAGAGCGAGACAGGAAGACAGTAAAGAACTGTTAACACCTGTTATTGACATGATTTTGAGGGGAGAATCTCTGATTTTGCGACTACAAGGATCATGTTGACAAAGCACAAAAAAGTGAGTACTAGTCTAAGGCCGGTTTTAAAGATTATCGCATATGTAAACAATGTATCAGCACACATACATAGAAAATGTTGTTTACATATGTGATACTCTCCAAAATGTGTTCTGAAGATGAACAAAGGTCTTACAGGTTTGGAACGACTTGAATAAATGAATGAATGAATGAATAAAGCATTTTTATAATTTACAATCATATGGGGTCTCTTCTCAACCACCACCAACGTGTAGCATCCACCTGGATGTTGTGACTGCACAGGACACAGGTGGAGAGGAGAGAGAGCCAGAGCCAAACAAGTGAATGGGGATTATTGTTATATTATTTAAAGTCTCATCCAAAAGACGGTGCTCTTTGACAGTATACTGTCCCCATCACTATACTGGGCATTAGGACCCACACAGACCACAGGGTGAGCAAACCCTGCTGGCCTCTCTAACACCTCTACCAAGAGCAACCTAGTATTCCTAGGTGGTGTCCCATCCAGGTACTGACCAGGCTCAACCCTGCTTAGCTTCAGTGGGTGACCAGTCTTGGGCTGCAGCGTGACATGGCTGTGGCTGTGGACTGGAGGGTGAGTAATTAATGACAGAATTCCCTATCCCTTTAAGCAGGAGAGTCGAGTGAGCAGCAGTGAATGAAGGTTTGGGTTGCCGAGTCTATTTTGGCTGAACTACTCACACTCAATTAAAGTGATAGCACACTTCTGATGGTCAAAATAAAAAGTGCTAAAATGCACAGAATAAGAATGTCTAACATGTTTTAACAAAAACTGTCAGAATGGAAAATGAAGAATCAAAAATATGTACAGAGATTCACCCATTTAAACTTGTTTTTAATTATTTAATTAGGGTTAGGCAAGCCATTTGCAGATTCTGTACCAAGTGACAACACTCAGCACCAGCCCCGCCCACAACTGTTGATGGACACTGCAAAACTAGCAAAGACCCTGACATGAGTGAGCTGCACACAATTTACAGGCATCTAAAAGCAGCATACAAGTAAGAAATTTCTTCTTATTACAACTATAGAAGTTATTCAGTCCAGAGAGTGACAGATTAACAGTGTAGACAGCAGTACTGGATATTACCCTGCTCTCACTTAATACAAAGAAACTTAACATAAACATGCTTTTTCTTTCCCAGCTGTTTACCTTCACAGACATAACTGACTGTGTTTATGTAACTTGTGTGTGTTTTTGACCTAAACTTGTGTGTATTTTGACCATTTAAGCGCAATAAGACATGAAAGAGATGTTTTAGTTTAGTACTCACATGTCGTGTTACACTTTTTGTGCGCATGCTTCGGATGTATGCGCTCAGAAAACCATATATATCAAAAGTTTAAAGTAATACGGCTCTAAAATGCACAACAGACATGACAATCAAAACCAATCAAATGTTTTTGCCATTTCATCTAATATATACGAGCTGTAAAGGCACAGCACTATTCTGTAAAGGGGGCAGGGAGCCAGGGAGAAGCTCATTTTCCTTTAAAGAGACATGCACGAAAACACTGTGTTTTTGCTTCCACTCAGATTAGGAATTTTAATACTGTAAATGATCTGTGGGTCTAAATAGTAGGTCCCTTTTAACCAATAAGACTTCTTTCATCAAACAACTTCTCCACAAAGTCCATGAGGAGCCTGTACAGTACCTGTATTGAATCCAAGAACAACTCAAACCCAGAATGAATTCAAGCTTCTAATCTCACTTGTAGATATTGGTAGCTGGAACCCTCCACATCTGAACCCCTCTGAGATGGCCCTCCTTCCCCACCACCACACTGACGTTGCTGTTGCGGTAGGCACTGTCACACTGGGCTTGAGTCGGGCCTAGAGGTCCACTTGCTCCACAGGAGGTAAACCACCACGTCATTAGGGAAGCCTCTGAAAACAAAAGGTTTTGTTTTTGTAACATTTATACAACCTTTGGTTTTGCAATTGTTATTGTTTTTGCCTTTGGTTTTAAAATCATAATAATATTTCACAATATAACTGTGTTTTTGGAGCCCTGATGAACATATGAGACATCTGTTACAAGCTTACTATATTTTGAACAGTAGTGTATTTGTGTAATGCACAGGAGAGGAACCCTACCTGATGCTGAGGGTTCTGGGAGAGGGCTGAAGGAATCTAAATCATGCAGTTGTCCAAGAAGCAATTCATTTAGGTCTAACAGACCAGATGTGAAAAGAGAACAAGGAACAAAAATGAAAGTATGACACTTCAAACAACCCTTGTTACTTTTGATTGACTAGATCAGCATTGTGACATCTTAACCAGCTTATTCAGCAGGATCTCCTTGGTCAACCATCTCCACAAGGACACTGATGTTACTACAGTAGCTAGCCTACCAGTCAGAAAACCAGCACAAGCCAGGATAAACCAGCCTGGACCATTAAGGCATACCTACTGGGCTAAACTGATCTTTTTTTAACAGGTTTGAAATACTACATTTTATCTAATAAGATTTAAAGGTGTTGAGGGATCACATACCGTTACAAAGATAATATGACAGCAAGATGAGGAATAAACAGAAAGCTAAATATGATGTTTAGTGAACAGATGGCTCAGGAATTTCCCAAAATCACAGATTCTGGGAAATGAAGTTAACGAGGATACTAAATCTTGACTTTCACGAGAATTGAATGTCAATTAACGAGCTCGTCAATTCCTGCGGTCAACCGTGTCATGGAAAAAAACCTGACTCTGAAGATCTTTAAATGCTTGTTAGAAAAGCAGAAAGACTATTGTTGGCATTTTTATGACATTGTGAGATAGGGGGTCCTCTTATCGCTCTCTGTTCCTTCAAAACTAATCAAGCAGAATCTACATCAACCTCGTGATGAGAACCATCTCCCTCTGCTAACTGGAGACAGCGGTTAGACATCATGTGTGTGCATCACATCTTAAATTCTCTGTCTGTCTTACTAAATACAAACATTTTTGAAAACGCCCTATTGTTGAGTGCTTGGATGCAATGAGTATGTGGCGGGGTCAGTCAACTCTAGCACCAGGGATGAACAAATGAAGCATTATTCTGCCAGAATGTTGAGTAACTTATGCGTGCATGTGTGAGGCAGAAAGGTTACCTGTTTCAAAACATGCTGCACTTAATGAAATGTCATCCAGTGCAATGTCAGCTTTAGATCCAGAAGTCCAGAACGCCTGCACTTTAAGATGGAAGCTGTGCTCAAAACAAATTGCAAATTATTTTAGAATAAAAGCAAAGGTGAAATCAAATTTATCTGCCAAAACGCCAGGTTGTGGAATGTGTCACTTAATGATGTAAAACACCACCTCCGCAGAAGATGGTC
>JAUCMR010000039.1:11518704-11543202 GCA_032357425.1 Enteromius argenteus
ATTACTTAATACAATGTATGTAGCATTTCTTATTTATTTGTTCTACTGTATTTTTTGTCTTGTTGCTTGGAATTTGTAATTATTTTATTAGGGTTTTTTTTATTATTTCGGCTGGTATTAGTTTTATTGTAATATTGACACTGGTGACAAAAATTCAGAAATTTCTATTATAAATTCAACATATTTGTACACTACTATTCACACTCTGTAAGTGTCAAAAGGAACCTGGTATATTTTGAAATCTACAATTTTAAATCACTGTTTTCCACTTTATTATTTGTGTAATAATGAATTTGTGGCAGCCATTACTCTAATCTTCAGTATTACTTGATATAAAAATCTTTTATAATATTATAACATGTTTGCAGTTACTTTTAAATAATTGCATCCTTGGTGAAAAAAGATATGACTTTCTTTGAAACAAAAAACTCACTGACCCCAATGTTTGATCGGTAGAATAATTTGTTTTAAATTATTAAATTATTTGTTTTTATAATTATGCAATAAAGGTAACAATATTTAATCATTTGTATGCCTTGAGAATGGAAACAGATACAATGACTGAAAGCAGATGTGGTTCCACATTTACCTTGAGTGTTCTGCAGAACTGTGCCCAGTAGATCTGTGTCTTCATTCAGCTGTTGTCCACTAACTAGTCTCCAAGAGGACTGTGAATCAGTCACTGACCATCCACAGGAGCCCAACTCAAATGAACAGTATGAGCCCAAAGGTAAGGAGTCTGCAAAGACATTAAGCAAATTATGAAACATCTGATAAATCGCTATCCGCAAAATAGTACTGACCGTGTCTGCAAACATTAGCAGAGCTTTAAAAGCTCAACAGAGAAATATTGCATTTCCATTTATTCATTATCCATCCAAGTCCACTAAAATGTAGTTAGCATGATGCCTAAATCAACACAGCTGGTGTAGTTTGTTTTGCCAGTTTGTTCAGCTTTTCAAAAAAAAGCATATTCTCCAGCAATCTGATACAGTAATAAAACAGTATTCATGTATTACATGATTTCAATGACATTTACTTCCAATAATAAACAAACCACAATTAGGTTAACATGGGACAAGGATAGGTGGATTGTTTTCTAGAACCTTAATTATTTTTACACCAATAATGTTTAGTTTGTAACAACAAGAGCTGAGGAAAATTGCAGTCTAAAATAAAGATGAATCAACACTGTGCCACACTTTAAATATTTCACACTTCTAATGACAGCTCATATGACAGGACTCCAACGTGTGCTAATATAGTCTCTAGATATTAGGTATAGACTAGGACAGATTTGACAGATTCATTTTCCAGAGGACATGTTTTATAATGTCATGGACATAATTAACAAGCTTAAGCTTAGTGGGAGTTACTTTGATCATCTTCATTAGGATGCTGTCAAAGTTATTTATCAATTGAAACCCTTCATATAATATCAAAAGAAGTTTCCACATGTCTACATCCGAGGAAAGAATAAAAAGTCTTGGTCACCTGTTCAGTGTAAGGCTACAATACTTCTACATACTTCTGCATGACTTTTGTCAAAATAAGCATCATTTTATTTGTAAAATATATACACAAACATTCTCCAATGCAGCAATTATTTGATCAAAAATACACACACAAAAAAAATTCAGCATCTCTAGTCTTCATGGTCACATGATCCTTCAGAAATCATTCTGATTCGCTCGTTTGCTGCTCAAGAAATATTCTTTATTAGTTTTGATATGACAGCAATATATAACAGTATGAATTATGAAAAGTTCTAAACTGTAAGCGCTACACTAAATTTAACAGTAAATTATTAATCAAATACTGTTTATTGCAGTTTAAATTATTCATCATTGTATAGTTGCTACTGTCTTTTTTTTATGCTGAACGAGAGCTAATCAACCTTTTAGGGTTCTTTTGTTAATTCCATAATAATTAACAGAATGTTAATGCAATGTATTTAGCAGATAAATCTTTTTAATTTTACATTTACATTTTAATAGACTGCCTGTAAATATGGATTTCTTGAGTAATTATCTATGAGTCTTTGTTCTCACCTTTTTCTATCTAATTGGATTATACTATAAGTGCTGTGTGCCAAATATTACCATCTATGAAGTTCTTTGTACACAGATAATAATTTGAAATCATCTAAGAGTTGTATAAATGTTAATGAAGATTAAATAAATCAATAAATATGCAAATCGTTTTCCTAGAGGAAAACAAACACTTACGCATTTCAGGCATTTTATGCAGCTCTTTACTCAGTGAAAAACTTTGACAGAGCAGGTTTGCTAATCCAACGCCTCCAGTGAAAGGATTAGAAATTTATCATGGCCTTAAGATTTAATACAGCTAATGTGAATGACACACAGCCAGCCAGTTACTCAGCGGCACCCACTTATATCGCCCTGTCACACTGCTGTTCATACTTTAATTGAACACTCTCAACGAAATGCAAATTGGAAAGACTGATCTCGCAAAATCTTACGGATTTATAGCTTAAAGGCCACCTTTCAAAGAAGTGTTTCGATTAACATAAATGGATTGGTGAAGTGCTTTAAAATAACTAAATACTGTCTAAGACTAAAGAGCTCCACACAAACGAAATGGTCTGATGTGCGCAACAGCTATTGCATTAAACTTTGAAAAGGGATCAGATTATGAGTGTGGAGCTCATAATTACTGACAGATTGGTAAACAGAAAGTACGCATCTTCATGGCTTAAAATATTAAAAATCTTTAATTTTACTCACAGCATATTAAGCCCTCATCTTCCCCTTGTGGGCAGTCAGTATGAAAATCACACACTCTTCGCTTCTCAATGCAGCCTCCAGAATGACAGTGAAGAGATGAGTATTTCTCACAGTCCGAACCCAAATCCAAATAATCATCACCTGTAGAAAACCACAAAGATTTTGTTCAAAAGTGCCACATAAGGATAGAAGAATAATATTCATGTAAAATATTCAATTTAGGGCTATCAAATGATTAATCGCATCCAAAATAAACGCTTTTGTTTATGTATTATATGTGTACTGCATATTTATTATGTATATAGAAACACACACACATGCATGTATATATTTAAGAAAAATGTTTATTTATATATTAAATATATTTATATATGATACAAATTTTTGCATTTATAACTGTAAATACATGTAAATATTATTGTGTGTGTATATTTATATATGCGTAGTTGATGTATTATTGTGTCCTATGGTGTGACAGAAAAATGTAAAAAAAAAATAAATAAAAATCTAAAATTGAAGATAAACCTCTCTCATGCTATTTCTAACTTCCCCCCCACATTTTTGCCTATGTCACACCATAGGACACATTCCTGTTTTTATTTGTCAACTACCCAGATACATAATACCCACACACATATATTATGTACACATAAACTTTTATTGTGGATGTGATTAATCACAATTCATCGCTTGACAGCACTAATTAAAAGAGGTAAATTAAACAGTTTCCATTTGATAGTGATAAAGTAGAAATGTTCTGTGGATGCAAGTAATACATACAACACATTTTTTTTATGAAGACAATATCTGAGAACAATTAATAAGTCATTACCCATGACACAATCCTTCAACTCAAGTGAATCAAATGCCAGAAATCCATCTTCATGGCTGCTACAGGAAGAGTATTGTACCGTCACATGGAAAGGCTCATCTAACTGGCCAATAACAGCCTCCAAAACTTCCCACTGTGGCCTGGGACACACAAAAATTAATGCTTTTAACAATCATTTTAGATCAGCCCAATGGATGCAAAACCTAATGGACACACAAGGTCGAAATCTTCTGCATATCTGCCAAACAAAAATTGCAGATTAACCCTTTTAATTGCAAAATATACTCTATATAATGTTATATATAATGAGGTCAGAATCAACCACACTTAATAGAAAATTAGGGCTATGTTCAGAAGCATATACTAGAATACAGCATATATTTGATCCAATATATCACCATATCTCAAGGTCACAACACCATGCTAACTTTTATTCCCCCAAAAATATTCATAAAAAAGGAAACGCTTTGATTTTTTTCTTTGAAAATTTCTTAATGGGAATGTTAGGAAAATGTTCTTAGAATATTGTAACTTGGGTTAGAGATTAACCTAATTAACATTAACCTAATATTAAACCTTTTCAACTAGTGTATCTAAAATTCTTAAGTTTAATTATTGCAGTTTGTCTTTGTTTCATTCTACACATATAGAGTATACAAACCTCAGATCAGTTTAGTAGTGTCTAAATATTGAGCTAAATAACTACGAGAGAAGCTGGCTTCGTGGAACTCATATCCCATTATATGTCATAAAAAGTGCTTCATTAGCTGTACAGGAGCTTAAGTACAGTGGAAAGCTAATGCATTCTGTACTAAACATATATCTCTGAGTTGGATGGTATTATTAAGTACATGCCTGATTTGTATTATACACCACACTCCATGGCGTAACCTCTATTAGGCTCAGATCCATACAGCCAAACGCAGAAAGTAAAAGTATATTAGCTACGTCATGATCGTACAGGCTCGTTCTAAATTGCATTGCATCACCATCTATTCCTAGCTCTCTGTCAGAACCAATTATGCCAAAAGAAACTGCAGGTCCTACTTTTAGAAACAAAATGCTTTCATCCATCTTCTACGTGATGTGCCCAGCATAAAAAAATCAATACCAACTACATCTCCATAACAAAAGTCTGCTGGTTGGCATTCGTTTCTTGTGGGTACAGAATGCTGCTTTATACTATTCTGTGTGAAAGTAAAGTGCATGTGTCATTGCTCTTTTATTTACTTTCAGATTGTTCTCATTTTATGATCTGTCAATCAGATCTGTCATGACATCACCATTATACTTTATATATTGATATTGTTGTGATTGACATACTCCATAAAAACAGAAGCATCCATTACTGCTTATGGAAAATAACTTTGTAAAATCCAAATAAGCATTACAGATGGAAAAGGTTTAAAAAATATTTTTTCGTACTTGTTCAGTAAACTACACACAATTTTCATGCATGCAACTGTCCTTAAGACAGTTTTAAAAGATGGTAGGCAAATAAGGTCACAGTTATCATTTGAAAGTTAACTTTATTTACTTATTTATTTATTTATTTATTTTCTTGTATTCAGCAAGGAAAGGATGCATTAAATCGAGTGACAGTAAAGACTATAACTAAAAAATAATAAAAATCTATTTCAAATAAATAAATTCCATCTTAAGATGTATTAAGGCGAGACACTGCAGGTGAATAGGGTAAAAAAATTAACTAATAGTTATCACCTTACTTACCTGGTTGACTGATTACATTGATAATTGCTAAAAGTTTTGTATTACAAGTTTTCTGAAATATTAAGTTTAAATATGCAAATTAAGCATTATTTAATGAAATATGTGCTTATTTGTATACATTTCTAGAACAAAAATCTAAACACTGGATGTTTCAAAATTCTTATTTAATTTTTTTGACATACGTTTTTAATTTTAGGGTATTTCATTTAGTCGCTCCATAATTCCGAAAATACTTAGAACAGACAGAAAACAAAGCATTTCGACAGTTTTTTGGGGGAATAAGATGTTGTATATTATCAAGCAAATTGAAAATTTGAAAATTGAAATCTATTGATACAAATAGAGTGCTATAAAAGAAATACTTAACAGTGTCTTTGTTTTCTTTGTACTAGTCTGAAAATATACTTTATGAAAAACCAAAAAGCCCATAATCTCAAATATCACAGGTGCAAACAGGGTTTTTGCCTGCAGAGTCTCCCCTTAAAATAAAAAAAAATATTTTTCTAAATTGTAATAATAGTTCACTATATTACTGTTTTTGATTAAATAAATTCAGCCTTGATGAGAAGATGAACAAAACTTGCGAATCACAGTAACTGACTCTAATTTCTGTAATTTTCTAATTGCTTCAATTTTAAGGCAATTTAAAAAAATTTTCATTGAATTACTAAAACTGTCTTACCTGCCAGTTCCTTGTTCTGTGACTGTAAGAGCTACTGGTTTGATGACGGAGTGGTCGGTGTGTTTCACGAAGGCAGATATGTTTCCTGCATGTGGCTCTGGATGGAAGCGAGCGAGACGAAGACGACACAGAGGTCCACTGCTGAGCACTACAGGACTGGTCAGGTGAAAACTACATCTGCCAGCAGCGAAATGAGTTAAGGTGGGCTTTAATAACAGAAAATGACCTGTTGAAAGACAGAAAGCTCTTTATCCAGATAACTGTTAATTAAAAAACATGGTCTGCTGCTAATTGAGTGTCAAAATATAATGAAGTTATAATCAATACCTTCTGATTTTCCAGTGGAATAGTCTTTGACTGGCTGGACTCCCCATCTATTGGATCTGTGTTGCTGTGGTGATGTGACATACCAGTCCCCTCCAGCGCTGTGATTGGATAACGTCCACGAACATGGAGATTCAAAATCACAGAAGGAAACTGCAATAGGATGAAGTATATTAGGCAAAATAATGACTTTAAATAAAACTGAATAAGACTATACAGAAACATAAAACATTTTACCATAATTATATGTAAAGTATGGACATCCTATATATAATTAAATTGATGATAGGCTAAAGAGAAAATAATTTTTACAACATTTAGCTACCATATTAGCTATTTATTAATGAAGTACTGTATTGCATGTTCATGGTTCTCTCACAATGTTTATGGTCAGATGACATGCATGTAAGCAAATAAAATATTAAATTTTTCAGTAAGTATTTTATTTAGATTCATTTTTACCTTTATTTGTTTTAAAATTTCTTATTATTTTATTAATTATTAGCTTTTCATTAAACTCATAAACCCTCTGCAGTTTATTCACAAACCTAGCTTGGGAAAACTTGAAGTAATATAATTTTTAGTGCCCTTCATGTTGTTGTTAACAACAAATGGAATATACTTTCTTAGTATTTGTATCTTTATATAATAATATGGTACAAGTTTATACTATTTAAATCAATGTGAAAAATGAGATAGGTCAAAAGAATTCAAAAAATGATACGTTACTGACTACACTTTTTATTATGTAATTTAATTTGGAATCAGTAATGAATTGCAATTTGTAAGTAATGTATCCAGCTCTATTGGATATACTGTGCTCTTATAAAGTATGTGTGCGATATATATATATATATTTAAATACATGTATTAATCATGTTAATATTAATAAATATAAAATTATGCTCCACAATAATACAGGAAATCGTTCAAAAATCCTTCTAACATGCTGATTTGGGGCTGATTTATAGTAGCTTTTTTATTATTATTATAAATAATGGAAACGATTGTTCTACTTAGTATTTTTCTTGAAACTGTGAGGATTCTTTGTTTAATCCAAAGTTCAAATGAATGACATTTTTTTTCTGTAACATTAGAAATATCTTTACTCTCACCTTAGACCCATTTATTTTGTCCTTGCTAAATAAATATATGTCAATTATTCTGCTTATACCTCAAGACATCGATCAGATGATATATTTCAAGGTATTTGACCGGGTTTTATACTTATAATGCTATTGTGAGTAGGATTATTTCTTCCGCATCTCATCTTTGTAAGTTCCCAAAACATCATTTTAGACCTAGTAACGGAGGTTTAAGCCACTGATAGCAGACTAATGCAGGTAATAGCTAAGTTATGTCTGTGTGTGTGTGTGTGTGTGTGAGAGAGAGAGAGAATGTTACGTAGTCTATGTTCGGCAAAAACAGTGAAACTTTAAATTCATTTTCTTCACTAACAGCGCCGTTGTTACCTCGCTTGTGAGAGGTCAAGTTGTTTGTAAGTTGATGTTACGTATAAAGTCGTCAAAGTAACGTTAGCGCCAACAACATTTACGCGTATGTTAATGTGTGTGCATCTCGGGAGAGATGGAGTATGTGTTTGCGGTACATAATAAAACGAAATATGGAAATGAGCTGTCGTGGGCTTTGGTTATTTTGCTGTTGTAAGACCTCTTAAATAAAAGAAACCATTTGGCGAAGTTATGTAGAACTGTGATGCGGTCAAAGAGCTGCCTGGAACTACATTCGCCATGCAGTTCCTCGAAAATAATTGCACACCTTAAAACGTTCGTCAACCAATCAGATTCAAGCATTCAATGGCCCCCTAATATAAATGTATACAACGAATTCCCTAAAACTGCCCTTTTAAATATTATCTGTCAGTAATTAAAATGAAAGAAAAAAAGCAACCTTGTTTGTAAACAGATTCAGAAGGAAATTGGGTTCAGTGGTAAGATCACACTGGAATGGCCTCAAGGGAAAGTAATTAGACTGTTTTTTACTCCCTGGTACTTTAAAGTAGGTCCAAAAATGCAAAACCTTATAATAAAATTAAATAACAAGGACAAGGGTATGTCATTTTGGACAAGAGAGGGAATATCTTGAGGGCTTTCTGTTTGTCATCTGGCATTCCAGTGGATAAAAACACAGACAAGTTGTCTTTGGAATCATGTAAGGCTATTGATGAAGAAAGACCACAACGAGGGAAACCACAAAAAGCCCCTCTGACATTCGAGTGAACCATCCCAACGGGAAGTGCCCTGGGTGGAATACTTAACCAGATCAATGTTTCTTCTCTGCTCAATGTGGTGACGGAAATGACAAACTCCATTTAGGAAAAAAATACAGTGAAACAAAAAGGAAGAAAACAACTGCGGAAGGAAAACGGAACAAATAAATAACCAGTGATTTACACTCACTGTCTTCTATTGGACTGGAGTCGAGAGGATTTGGATGCAGTGCATCTTCTACTGCTCTTTCCAACAGAGCACAACTGCTCCTGACAACTGAAGAAAGACAAGAAGAATAAAGGTCAAACACAACATCAGAGAAAGTCCTTGTTCTTTTATGACATGATTTAATAAATAATAGGACCAGTCAGTTTTAAGAACACTGACTTCAAATGAAGCCCCTTTAGATGAAAGAACCAACATCTTTGATTGAAGATCATTGAGTTTTGGTTTGATTATACCTATGCTAGTAGCCCAAGAAGACCCAAGGAAGCTTTATGATGGTTTATGATCTGCTGGTTTTGCCTACAGGCATCATTATGCACATTTCTTGTGTTTTACCATCGAAGCATTTATTAAGAACAGCTGGATACAGGGCTGAGACAATCATATGTACATACTTAAGTGTAAAATAAATTAAGTAAAACATAAAATGAAACATTTAGCAATATGCATTAATACTGGAAGCTTTTTTTCACATTTCCTCTTATAAATTATATACAGCTTCTTGTTTTGCATAGGACATAGTTGAAAAAACATCTTACGTCTTTAGTCTCTAAAGTTTTCCCCAGAGCTGTTTCTTTTTGGATAAGAACTGGATTGTGACTGACTAAGGCAGGCCACATTTCAAGTTACGTCACTAAAACAGCACTTTAAAAGAAAAAAATAAAATGTCAATGTTTTTTCTTGCAGATAGTAGCACATCCTGGGGAGGGGGTGGGGTTATTTTCCATATACAAGCATGAAGATGGTCAGCATTGTTTTATTTTAAGTTCTAGAGAGGCTGCCATAGCAAAGAAACAGCAAGAAAAGGGAATCTTAGCCCGTTTCATTATTAAAACATAAAAATATTTGATGAAAGTTCATTATCACAGCAATGGCCCATTATAGTGTGCCAAAATCAGCTCTGTAATGAATATGCTTTGCCAATTATGACCCACACTTACACAATCACTGCTGTACTCTATTCCAGTCATGTCCGACCTAAACCAGATCTGTCTGATGGGTTTCAAAATGAACTCCTGCTTGCACTGAAATATTCCCTTGATTTCAATGGTGTCAACTGTATAGAGTTAACAAGAAAAGCTTCTCACAGAATGCTAATGAAGATGGAAAGCCATGGATTTACAAAAACATATAATTGACTTTAATGTTCAGGTTCTTAGATAAATGACATACTGCACAATCATCATTTTCATGACATGTATGATATTAATAGGAGGATATGTTTGTCATATCAGAGAAGTATAAGTATCTTTCAAGAATTATCTGTCATCTTTTGAACAGCTGAGGCACTTAAGTTTATAGCAGGCCCTGGGAAATTGAAATACTGTAAACATACTTTTGGAGCATGTGAAAAATATTCCTAAAGCCAATAAAATGGCAAGTGATTCATACAAAAAGCAAATTCCTTGACCAATCAATGGTCATGGTACATTCTGCACAAGAGCAAAACACTTAGAAAAACGGTGCCATTCTAAATCAAACCGATGATGTTATAACTGATGACATGACTGACACAATGGCTTCCTTTTCATCTGAAAGTCTCAAGTAGGGAAATAAATAGCCTGGGAAGATGCTTAAAAAGTCAATAAGGCGACTGCAAGTGTGTGTGTGTGTGTGTGTGTGTGTAAGGACTCAAATGGTCATAAGGTCAAGATGCACAAATACTCAATCACAGCCATATAGCCAATGGGGAATTTGTCATGTGATACAATCATGTGATTTACTGCTAAATGTACAAACAGACTCTTGCTGCCAAAAGGATCATTATGGGCAAGTTAGCAACATTTCAAGCCTCATAAAATTAACTGCAAATGAATATCCTATTTCCAGTGAATGGCACAAAAAAGGGTCTATATTCACCAGATGAATTAGTCACACTCTCAGAAATAAACTAAATATAAGTAGAGGCTATGAAAATTGAAGAAAAATCCAAGAAATCCCCAAATACTTTAAACTTAACTTATAATTAGTCAACAAATATAGATTAATAAAGACTGATTGCGCTGCAAGTTACAGTAGGGCTGTATAAGTTCAAAGTACTGTATAATGAGAAGTTCAGATGAAGAAATATTTGCTAGATTTGTCAAGTTCTACCATATTAGTGATACTGAATCTTTGAAGGATATTCTAGTGTTGAGTTCAAACACAACTGTCAAGAACAACTGTGTTTCCTTCAGGAAATATCAAAGTGGACAGACTCATACTTTAAAGTCTTCTTCACTACAAAAAAAAACTTTACTGAACATTCAATAGTTGGTTTTGTTGTTATTCAATATACAAGTTGCCACAATATAACTCTAGTATAGACGTTTTACCAAGATTCAAACAGTAGAACAGTTATGAAAAAACTATTCATTCAAGTCAGTTTTAAGTCAGCCATGACACACGAGGTTAACGTTAGGCACTAGGCTTTTTGTCTGATTGAAACAGATCACTCTGATTGACTGTTCAGCTCAGTAAACCAGTGCACACAAAAAAAGTGAGTCAAAGAGACACACGGAAGGCCATTCTAACTTATGTATATTTTCATGACATCTGCTCATTACAGTTCCTCTACACTGATATGGCTGGATTGTGCTGATAGTCAAAGGTTTGGCTCTGTGAGATGAATTTCCATCCAGTTTTTTTGATTTATTAAAGTATGAATATGAAATAATGAATATCTGCACTACTGTAAAAAACCATGCTGGTTTTTCAGTGAAGGATAACACTGAGCCATTACATGGAAATCCCCAGACTAAGGAATCTCTCATGTTCTATACACATTTCTAATAGTTCAAGATTTTAATAGTAACCTCAAGTTAACCTGTTTTTATCAAGGGGGTCCATCCTTCAGCAGGAGCAACTAATTTGCACTTATTTGGCTCTTCCAAGAGAGCCCTCTGTGTTTGATTTGCATGTGTGACAGTCCTCTGATTCGTATCCAAGTGGTGAAGCATGGCATCTGGCCTACCTGTTCCGCCCAGTTTAGGGCAAAAAGAGGAACATCTGACAGCTGGGCTTCATTAAGCACACACTCTCAGAAGAGTGCTGTCACTCGTCACCAACATGATACACACCACAGCGTGCCCAGCTGACTCATCTGCTGAGAGAGTGCCCAAGTCTGCCCAAGCCTTATCCTACACTTTCTTCCTCTGAAAGGATAATGTCGAATGAGGACCAGCTTGAACCAACTAAAACCAGCCAGCCTAGTCTTATGAAAATGTGTATAAATACGTATAAGTACGGCAAATAAAACTTAAAATGATATTTCCTCATGGTATTTATACAAAAAAAATTATTTTGGCGTATACATGACACGCATGTGATTGGCGGTGTATAACACAGTTTTCGCATACATATGATATGCATCTACACCACAAACCTAATCCTACCCATCGCGTAGCAAAAACATGGCAAAGTCCAGTTTTGCATATCTGTACCACGAGTTTTCGTTTTTATTCTGTGTACTATTTACACATTCATGAGATCGTGTAGAACCAGCTTCCATGCTTCAAAAGATACCGAACCAGAAAATCCTGGGTTTTTTTCAACAAAATCTTTTTTGAAACATAACAATATAACTGCAGTAGCTTGTTCAAATGAGCAAATATGTGTTTCATAAACAAAGTTCAGAAGGAAATTCGTAAACAAAAAGCCTGAAGTAAAGACATATGTAGGCTAATAATGAATAGCAGCGACCGCCTGTCTCAATGTTCACAAGCCACTACATCAACACTAAACCAGGCTGTCAGCACATATTTTCACCATAAATGTAGCTTAATTGTAGCACTTAGCGAAGATCACAGAACATGCTTTTGGGTTTGTCTGGGGCTTTGAGGCAGTGTTGAGTGCATAGAAAGATGTGATGCTGTTTAGATGAGTAGAAAAGACACAAATTCAACTAATCGGGGAAAACAATTGCTCTTTTTGACACACTAAGAATCATCTGATCAATTTTTGATTTAAAACTCAAAATCCTAAACATGGCAGTTGACCACTACATCCAGTAATATTTTGACATATTATTACAATTGTTTTCTATTTTGGTATATTTAAATACATAAAATGCAATTTGTTGTTATTAATTTATTATTTACAGTGGAAGTGCTTAATTTTCAGCAGCTATTACTCATGGTCTTTCAGAAAGCATTCTAATGTGCTGACTTGTTGCTCAATTTATTATTATTATAAATGTTAAAAGCCCAAATGAACTCTCCATTCATTTCTGCAAAAATATGAAACATTATGACTTTTAATCACAGATTTTGTTTTGTTCTGCATCCCAAAAGGAAATTAGCTGATAAAGATGTGCATTACGTTCAAACTAACCACTACAATAAAGAGCATTTGACCTTTAACAAAAATATGGACAGCTGTAATAAAGAATGAAGAGTGAGAGTATGCTAGCCCACTTATCTGAGCCCCCATTCATAAGAGGAAAATCAGGCTTTTGGCATTTGCAAACAATTTACTGGTATAATTGAATTTTTCTTGTAATTGGTTGCAGCTAGGGTCAAATTATCAGTTATAAGGGGTTTGAAGATATATTTCATAGTAGGGGGAAAAAACATCCTACCCATGTTTAAACCCTCAGCATTCACTTCCTGTCTGTACAGTTCTATTATGCAGGGGACACTGATAGAAAGCAGGATGTTATTCTGCATCCATTCTTTTGGTGCCTTCATGTTGCACAGGTCTTTACAGATTTATCAGCAGAACATGAAATGTGATAACTCCGTGAAATAAGGCACAAAAGATCATTGTGGGCTTCGCAAAGACAGGCAAGAACAGCAGGAACAGCGACTGAGTTAGTATGAATGCTGCGGCTCACCAAATGTTAAAAGCGAATGAACTTAAGAGAGAAAAGATCAAACCGAGTTCTACTAAGAATCCTTAGAAAAAGAAAGTCATTTTCTGTCTGTGAACCTGAAGACATAATGAGAAAAAACATGACATTCTGACATTGATGCTGACAAACTGAAAGCAGTATTCATTTTGTGTTTTGAAATAATTCAGTTCAGGCCTACATCATCTATCAGGGGATTCAGCTCTGCTTGGACTAAAATCAATTAGAAGATTAAAAAAATAGCGGGACTAAACACACATGAGAGCAGTTGTGTCCCTTCGCTTTGGAGAGAGTCTGTTTTCATTCAGTCTTTTGTCCTGTTGCCAGATCACTGCAGAAAAGTCTCTCCAACATACAGTATATAAGAGAAGATCCATCAAAGTTAAATGTTTCAAGCCTTTTTTTTTTTGACTGAATGAATTGTTTGTCATTGCAAGGAGCATATAGATAGCACATTATTAACATGATAGCAAGAAAGAAATTGATCACAGTGTGTTTACAGAAATGGATGCATTAACCCAGTGAAATCAAAAGTGACAGTAAGAGATTTATAATATTACAAAAAATGTCTGTTTCAAACCAGTGTTGTTAATTGAAACTCAAAGACTGCATCATGTTCCCACATAAAATATTAAGCAGTTTTCAACATTAATAATAATAATAATAATAAATGTTTCTTGATCACCAAAGTCAGCATATTAGAAGGATTTCTGAAGGATCATGTGACACTGAAGTCTAGGGGTACAGCTGCTGAAAATTGAGCTTTGCCATCAAAGGAATAAATTACATTTTAAAATTGTAAAAATAAAACTTAGTTTATCACATGTGTGTAACAATGTATCACATCAGGCCTATATCTGGCATAAATAACTAAATATTGCTTCTTTTTTAATTATTTATTTTCATACTGGGATCAGTAAAATTGTTTATATTTTAAAAGAAGTTTCTTATGCTCATAACAGCTACATTTATTTGATTAAAAACACAGAAAAAAACTGTGATCCTGCAAAATATTATTGCAGTTATTAACTGTTTTCTATTTTAACATACTTAAATAAATAGTACACAAAATATAATTTATTTCTGTGATGCAAAGCTGAATTTTAATCAGCCTTCACTCTAGTCTTCATTGTCACGATTCTTCAAAAATATTTATAATATGCTGATTTATTATTATTTCTGTTATGTTAGAGCTGTGCTGCTTAATTAAAATTATATTTTATTTATTTATTTATTTATTTTTTAAACTTGTGATACTTTTCTCAGGACACTAATAATAAATCAGCATATTAAAAAGACAGGATCATATGACAATGATGACTGGATGAAAACTGGAGTAAATGCATATTCAGCTTTGCATCACATAAATAAACTATACTTTAAAGTACATTCAAATAGAAAACCATTTACACTTGTAATTGCATATATATATATATATATATATATATATATATACAGTATATATCTGTTATGACTATATTTTCTAACTGATATTTTTTGAAAACATTATATTATTAAAAATCTGCTCTCAATAGTTTCATTTATTTGCCATTTTTATGTTCAATTAAAGTTTATATGTTTGTTTATGTGACGTTTGTGTTACTTCCGACCTCTCCTTTTCCAATTATTAAAAACACTGCAGTTCTTTTCACAACTCTATAAAAAAACCCTACCGCTAATTACTTCTGGGACCCTTATCAGATTTAATGCCATTGAGAGAACATCACTTGACACAGAACGTTCCTTATAATCATTCAATCATTAACTACACCATATCTGAGCTGCTGATAACAATCTACACTGCCAGATGTCAAAAACATCAAGTGATTCATGGACTAATCGTATAAGGTTACCATGTGTGGGTCAGGCAAACCAAAGGGATTTACTGTTCTTTCTGATGTGAAGGATGTATTCAACACATCTTCACTGAACAGGAGTGATGCAACAACAACATTTCAGATTCAATTGCTGCTCTTAAGAAGCCATGGGTCTCTAAAACCACCTTAATATTGATTCACTGAATGTCACAAACCAAATGTCAACAACATGACAAAGTCAAAACAGCATCAAAGGAAGGAGTTTTCTGCAAGCAGATGCCCATCTGGACCGCCGCTCCAAGGGAATCAAAGTGTTTTATTATTATGTAGTAGGTGTGATAGACATTCAGAGGGAACACAATAATTACAGGCTAATTGTGTGTGGCTGGCCCTCTTGAGACTGTGTAAATGGATCTTGTGTGAATCTTAGGAGTACTTCTATCTGCCACTCACCACTGGACACTTTGGTGACACGTTACCTTTTTATAGGCACAAACCCCATGTTGTTGTACAGTGAGAACTTAAACATTTAAACCACTGTTTACACCACTATGCAAGACAAAATTAACCATAATATGGAAAATTAACCTTTAAGATTGGGGATTTTAGCCTTTGCCATAGCATGATTTTCTCCCATTACAAAAATTAATTAAAATGTGATTTTTGTGCAATATTGTTACTGTATTTTTGTTACTTTTCTCCCCTTACAATAAGTAGCATACATTAAACATAAATAATTAATAAACACACACACACACACACATATATATATTTTTTTTTTTGTGCAAAAAAGCACAAAAGTCCCAAACTAGCTATACAACCTACTAAGTGGACTTAATTTAAATATATTTCTACCCATTTCTACCACTATCCAGATTTTTTTCTCTATTAACGTTTATATTTAATGTTTATTGTTTTTAAATGCTTTTTGTTACGCTTTTCGATTTTTATTTAATAAAATCATACAGCTTAGGGTTTAGCTATCTAAGTTCAGTATTATAAATCAAAATGTTGTTAGCACAGTTAAAGAAATGTAACAAAACAAATGGATAACAAATGTAATACATACTCTGTTATTGAGAAAACAGAAAATAAAACATAAAAATAAACATAGTTTTCAAACTCGTTTCGGGAGGAGAGCTCGAAGGCGTTACTATCTATCTCCGCCCCCAATCATCCAATTATCCTATCTTCCTATCAAATCCTCCGCGCAGTCCTATAAATACCCAGAATCCCTTCCTTCTCCATCCACGATCTAAGCATCCCTCCACCTCCCCTACTCCTCCCATCTTCAGGGGGGAGCTCTCGGGGTTGGAAATCGGCTGTCCGCCTCCTTCCCTGCCCGAGCCCTTAGGGCTAGTCTCCCTAGGGCTCGGCAGCCCTTCTAACCCCGAGAATTTCCTTGAATTTGCCAACTCGTAAAATACTTACAAATTGGTCATGTTACATGTTGTTCTAAACCCATAAAAGCTTTTTTCGTCTTCGGAAAAAAACGGGAGACTTGTGACTGTTCCATTGACTGCTGATCAATTACGACTGCCAAGGTCAGGAAAAATATAAATAACGTTATGAAGGGACGAGAATATTTTTTGTACAGAAGTAAAACAAAAATAATGACTTCATTCAATTATAAATGTAACATCACCATTCTGGAGAGCATCCGCTGGACACATATAGCTCTTCTGTGCCAGCAGCAGTGGAAGGATGCACTGTTTGTACAAATCAAAGTGTAAATATACGTAGAACACGTATCCTTCCACTGCTGCTGACACAGAAGAGCGTACGCTATATGTGAATACTCTCCAGAATGTGTAAGCGATTAATGACAAAATGTTCATTTTGGGGTGGAGTAATGCTTTAACATGTCCACCCTGTCAACATAAAATATGCCAAAAGTAATTAGAATACAATATTTTCAAAATATGTAAGTTAAATATATAAACCATTTATTTCAACAACTAGACTACACTATTTAGCTACTCATAGTTTGTTGTAAGCTAATATGCTAATTGAAGCTCAGATTGTCACTAAAAGCCACTAAGACTCAATAGGGTGCACACATATTAACTACATTATATGTAGTTAATATTGCTAAAAAATAAAATGAATGGGGGTGGGGTGTATCAATGTGATTAAGAATATTATTATATTTTGTATTATTATTATTTTGGTAACACTTTACAATAAGGTTCATTAGTTAACATTAGTTATCATGAACAAAGAACTAACAATATTCTACAGAATTTATCAAGTTAATGTTAATTTCAGCATTTACTAATGCCAACTAATGTCAACTAACATGAATAAACAATGAACAACTGTATTTTCATTAACTAACATTAACAAAGATTAATAAATAGTGTAATAAATGCATTGGTCATTGTTTGTTCATGTTAGTTAATGACACCTTATATTAAAGTTTTACCATTTTTTCTTTATTATTTTTATGATTTTTTTCTAAGTTAAACAGCCTAAATGTTTCATTGTCATATTTTGTCATGCTTTGTGTGTTTTGCTCTATGTGTCCACCCTGTCATCTTGATACTTTTAAAAATAATATTTTAAATATTAATTCAATCTTTTCTATATAATCCAGTGTGTTCAATGTGTGGGGGCAATATCAAAGTTTTCTATAAAAATAAATTAATTAATAAATTAATAAATAAAAACAAATGTGTGAATTGTAAGATTTTCTTTAAAAATGCATGGTTTACATAAAATCTTTTATGTATTTATAATTTAAAAGCAAAATAACCCTGTTTAGGAAAGAAACAGGGTGGACATATCTGGATTATGCTTCAAAAAATAGCCCATAATTATCAATTACTTTTATTTATATAGCATTTTTAACAATACATATTGTGTCAAAGCACTGAACAGTATCAGATGTGATGAATAGAGTGTCAGTAATGTATAATGACAAGATTAAACACAATTTTCAGCTAAAGGCATTTCATTATTGAATGCAGAGACGTCATTGTCTAGATCAGCTCAGTGTCAATAAGATCTTTGTTACTGAATCAAGCTGCAAGGAATCAAAACCCCATCCATGAGAGAACGGAGGAAAAAAAACTTGGGAGAAACCAGGCTCATTTGGGGCCAGTTCTCCTTTGGCCAGACGAAACCAGTACTTAATTCCCAGTTCAATTTTAAACGTAGCCATGCCAGATTGTGTAAAGGACTTACTGTGTGTGTGTGTGAGTGTGAGAGAGAGAGTGTGCATGTTTATGTGGTTTATGAGGACACAAATTTGTTTAATGACATGGGTATGACATAGGTATTACAATATGAAAGTGATTTATGAGGACATTTCCAGTGTCCCCGTAATTCAAAAGGTTTAAAAAACATACTAAATGGTGTTTTTTTGAAAATCTCAAAATGCACACAGTTTCCTGTAAGGGGTAGGTTTAGGTGTAGAGTCAGTGTAGGGCAATACCACATACAGTTTGTACAGTATAAAAACCATTACACCTATGGAGAGACCCCATAAATCACAAAAACCAACATGTGTGTGTGTGTGAGAGAGAGAGAGAGAGAGTGTGTGTGTGTATGTGTCTGATTCCCGTGATCTGTCTCTGGAGCTCATCTAGGTGTACTGGTTTGCGCTGACGAAAAAACGGACTAATATTAACGTAGATGACATTATTTCTACGATGTAAAAAATACATTGTGTGTTATGGTGAGATTTTCCGGTTCCGGCTGATCTAATTAATGCAGCCTAACAATCCTTTAACGGATTTGAATAATAGAAGCGTAGTGTGCTATGTGTAAGAGTGTGCCTGCCTCCCGAACAGAGTTAGATAGATTGTTCCAGAGTTTGGGGGCTAAATAGGAGAAGTATCTGCCACCCGCTGTTGATTTTGATATTCTAGGTATTATTAAATGGCCAGAGTTTTGAGAACGCAGCAGACGTGCAGTACTGTAATGTGATAAGAGCTCGCTCAAGTACTGAGGAGCTAAGCCAATCAGGGCTTTATAAGTAATTAATAAGATTTTAGTTCTGTGTTGACAGAGCCGGGCTAATATGCTCATACTTCCTGGTTCTAGTAAGGACTCTAGCTGCTGCATTTTGGACAAGCTGTAGTCTATTTGTCAAGCGTGCAGAACAACAACCCAATAAGGGATTACAATAATTCAACCTAGAGGTCATAAACGCATGAATTAACATTTCTGCATTTGACGTTGAGAGCATAGGTCACAATTTAGATATGTTATTGAGATGGAAAAACGCAGTTTTACAGATGCTAGAAACATGGCTTTCAAATGAAAGTTTGCCTATCAAACAGCACACCTAGGTTCCTAACTGATGAAGAAGAATTGACAGAGCAGCCATCAAGTGTTAGACAGTCTTCTAGATTACCTAAAAAATCATTATCCAAAAAAATGTGTGGGAGTTTTCAATTTGTGACATGACATAAAGCGAATGGGAAATTAAGACCAAAATGTGTGATCATTGTGAGGTTTGAAAGGTAATGGTGATGACTTTGTTATGTGTGCATGTGCAGCAATGTAGCAGTGCATTAGTTTAGAGCAGATTTTAGCTAACTGAACAATAAACTGTTGAAAACCTGAATTTACCCAATCAATATTGAGTATCTACAAACATGTTTAAAATATAACCTCCCACAATCATCCACTTCCAGTGATGTTTAATGCGTGAATTATTGATAAAATGCAGTTATATATGGGCTGTTGGCATGAATTGTGCTGGTGATGGAGGAATAGTGGAGTGCTCTTGGAGCGAGTGAAAACCACAACTATAACACCATGGAAAGTGCCAGTAATCAACCATCCAAAAACCTCTTAAGAACCCCTTAGAAACCCCCTAGCATTCTGGTGCTGAGCTCTGCATATAGGCACATTCATTAAGCATATGACCAGATACAGAAGGTCATCAGGCACTTCAAACAAACTTGACTTTCTAACACTCAAAAGTACATCTTATTTTCTCCATCAGAACAGGTGATAATGGATGGGTTCACAATGTTGCCAGTCAGGTCAGGTGTGGTTCCCTGGAACGATATCTAATAATCATCACTGGAAGAATGACAACCTCACCCAATCCTTGAATAGAGCTTCATTAGAGGCGAGGATGCCCTGCTGCTCAGATCAGCTGCAGTGTTTTCACAGAGGGTGTGTGTGTGTGCTAAAAGCAAAGTAGAACAACAATGAGGTCCATCGAAATGTGATGATCACATGACGTGTTTCTTTATTGTCTTTGGAGGTGTGATTGAAGAACAATATAATCAATAGAATGCTGAGTATCTGAAATCAGATGAGAAATTTCCACCAGTAATACAATTAGCAATATAAGTAAAGCTCCTTTTTCAAAGAAAATCGTTATGGTTTGTTTGTTGAATGCTGGCTTGACACTCTGTTTAAGACCTGTGTTTCCCAAAAGCAGAGCCTTATCAGCTTGTTTACAGGTCTCTGTCTTCATTTTTCAGATTTAACATGTTGGTGCTGTCACAAAACACCTACCGATCATTCTTACAGAGTAGGCTGATCACTGACCAGTGTTAGATGCATGCTTTACAGAAATGTTTGTTTTAAGACATTCGTCATATAAAACTACTTTAGCAAGTCAGCAGGAAGCATATTTTTATACAAACATTCAACAAGTAAGCAGGACCCAACAAAGAGAGTTAGTCTGTGATTACATGAAGAGACAATTCTTCAGATAGCTTAACAGAAGATAATAATTACATAACTAATTAGTATTTTTTTAAATAATAATTTTATAAACTTTATTCTGTAATAAATATAACAGAAGTGAAGGCATTTGCATCATTACCAACCAAACAATAAATACATGAACACTGTACAAAATGACTGATTTTAACGGTATAAAACTGAAAACGCTACGGTAAAAACCCAGTTAATGGTAAATTCCTGTTACATTCCCAGAATTCCCTGCATTGCGTTTTAAATTTAGTTTGAATTTGATGTTTTTTCTTTGAAATAACTATGTTTCTTCTTTGTTTTTTTGTATCAGTTATGTTTATTAGGGTTGCGTGTCACATGTAATGTTGTTAAATGAATGTTTATTGCACATTTGAGTTGAATAATTCTTACCATGATGGTGTTTAGTGTTTGTGTGAATGACACTGAGCTCCTTCTATATATGTTCATATTTAAAAGCTGCTTGTGATGAGCTTTGGTTCATCATGTGACTTTCTCGTCACCGCCTGCATTTGGTAGTTAGCAGTGTATTTCAAAGCTACAAAATAGATTTCTCTACTTTAATAGGTTGGTATATTAACATTGTATCACTTATTACGGTTTATAATTAGAAATTACAGTATTTAACTCTAAATTTAACATAAAACCATGAAACAAAAAATATTGTTACCGTATTTTTCACAGTTTTATTCTGGCAAACACAGCTGCCATTTTTTACCGTAAATTTTACGGATTTTTTTTTACAATGAATGAATAAATAAATAAATGCTGTTCTTTGACTGTATTCTCATCACAACTGGAGGAATAGTTAAGTAATTACAGCTCTTTAATATTACTCTAATTTCCCTTTTTCATGGTACCATAAGTATTAGGAAAGTTTACTAAAATGTTCTTTCATGAACAGGTGTGGTTTATTCTTTTGTTGTTTCTACAACAATGCTACAACAGCTCTCTACGCAGGTGAAACAGAAAATAGTTAGGCTTCAAAAATAAAGCAAATCCATCTGTGTCACAGTTTACAATCAGGGGGAAGAAATCACAATAACAAATACAGAGGTTCAACACAAGGTGCACAAGACTTTGCCAAAAAAATTGAAAAAAGCCAGACAACTTGTACCAAAATGACAGGACGAAAAAAGTACGGTAAATGCTTGGAACAGCTCATGATCTAAAGCATACAACATCATCTGTGAAACATGTTGGAGCAGTGTTATAGCATGAGCATGGCTTCCAGTGACTTATTCAGCTAGGATGTGTTAAACTGATTTATGATTTATATTGTTAGAAAATATTTAAAATTGTAAATCTGTTCTTCAGCATTCATCAAAGAATCCTGAGAAAAAGTATTGCATTTTCTCAAAATATATTTGCCATCACAACTTTGCCAACATTGATAATTCTAATAATAAATCAAATCATTGATCAAATAAATGCAGCCTTGATGAACATAAAAAGTTCTGATGTATTTAAGGTAGATAATTTACAAAATATCTTCATGGAACATGATCTTTACTTGATATGCTAATGATTTTTAGCATAAAAGAAAAATCAATCATTTTGACCCATACAATGTATTATTGGCTATCGCTACAAATGCTATAGTTTTGTGGTCCAGGGTCACACATATTAATGCTTTCCAAAGCTGGCCATACAAGATCTGCCATTTTGCCAGAGATTTTTATCTTCGTCTCTAATTGTATTGCAAATAGACATTACTCAGGGCTTGAACTCGCAGATGTTATGGATGTGAATAACGGAAACAACAACATGTCTTAATCCGCACTCAGAGCAGGCCACACTCCCTCCAGAAGCGCTGTCACTCGGCTGATAATGACTGCTTGTAAACCTGTGCTAGACAGAGAGGGAGGTGAACCTTCCTTATCAGGGTTTCCAACGCTTCTAATCCTTTAATGATGGAGCCAAAGTGGCTGAGACACTGGATCAGGTGGACCCAAAGGTTATAATCCTGTTTACCCCTAAACGCAGACTACAGCATCTTCCTCCCAGAGCAGAGATCAGAGGAAATGATCTGAAATGTTGTCGTTGAGTGGGTAATGGTTTGAATGAATAAATGTGAAATGTGAGATGGCTTAGACAGTGTTTTGGAAGTCAGTCAACTAGTCATAAACTGTCAAGAATTTGATGCAACCACTTCTTGAAAATTCATTTCAGTTTGTGGAACAGTACAGTGGCAGTGTACAGAGGAAAATTCCTCAGATGTTTCTCTTTCACAGAGACAAGCATGTAAAAAAACACGGCTCTTTTAAGTAACAAATAAGTACTTTGACGTGTCTCCTAAAATGAACGTAGATACAAATGAAACTTTTGTTGATATGAAAGCATAGAGCTATAAAATCAATGTTGATATACATAGCACAGATGATTTGAAGCTCAGATGGAATTTACTGAGAAATGTTTCATATTTGTCATTTTGAAATCTCAAACTTTTAATTGCAGGCTATTTTAAGTGCAGTTTGCATTGCTGAGATATTTTCTGAAAGCGCACTTCTTCTTCCATGTTTATATCCAGTGTTAAGGATATAAGACCAATTAAGACTTAGAGTATGCTTGTTATTTGATAATAATTCATTTATTTATGTTACTGCTTATAATGAGCTATTGTGTCAGGTGTTTACATAAAAAAATACCACATTTAGGTCTTTTAAGTCATCAAAAATGTTAAAAAACATTTCTACAAAAATATCAAGCATCACAACATTAATATTAATCTTTTAAATTATAAAATACAAAATTAATGTTAAATATTTAAATAATGTTTTAAACATTGATAATGATAAGAAATATTTGTTGAGTAGCAAATCAGCATATTATAATGATTTCTGACACTGGAGACTGATATAGGAACAGTTATTTTACATTGCAATAATATTTAATAATATTTGTGTTTTTACTCTATTTGTAATCAAATAAATTCAGCTTGCATAAGCATAATCTCACTCCAACTCGTCACATTTTGACGCTTGGTCAAAACTCTTTTGCGTCGCTTTTTGAAGCTCAAGGTACCCCTTTTTAGGCACTTTTCGACGTGAAGGGTCCTCCGTTGTTTAAATAGGAAACTCTATGTGCCGATGCAATAATTTTTTTATTTTATCGTCATAATTAAAAGATGTATTGGGTAAAAACAATGGCATTATTGCATATATGTAGGGGTGTGATTTTTCAACACAGTCTCACTCCAACTCGTCACATTTCGACGATTGGTCACGTCCTTTTTGCGTCGTTTTTCGAGGCTCAAGGTACCCCTTTTTAGGCACATTTCGACGTGAGGGGTCCTCCGTTGTTTTCAGTTGTTTGGCTCAATGTAATGGTTTGCGTGCATATATAAATTTATTATATGATTTTTTTAGTTTTATTGGAGCAACGAACCCCACTCCT
>JAUCMR010000039.1:11543302-11554286 GCA_032357425.1 Enteromius argenteus
TGTGCATTTATAGTTTATATAAATTAGTGTAAACTCCAGTACTTTTTCTAAAGGCCCTCTTCAGATTTCTTGAAGGTTAAGCAAAGAGTTTCACGCCACTGTTGTATTATTTGGCTATATTTTTGTTTATTTATCCATATGGTCAAAAGATGAACAGACAATCAACACAATTTGAGCATGAGCTAGAGATGATAATGATCTCTGACACCTTAAAATAACTGTGAACCGTTTATGTTGGCTATGAGCATAAATACTCTTCTTGCAAGTGACGTGCAGTGATGCACATTACAACACACTTATTGCTAAAAGCAAACACTTTGATCTGTGTTTAGAGATTCAGACCTGTAATTACAGGATGATAATGCAGCTACCTTGGCAAAGGAAGTCCATTTAACCAGACACACAGTCATGCTGAGCACCACTTATACGTGCAAGCACCCACTTCTCTTCCACAACTAAAACCTTCTTTAAGTCAAAGTCGACATATTGTCATTTCAGTAATTCATAGTGTGGGAATGATAAAATGCAGTTTCCTCGGAAACCATGGTGCCGACATTGTACTTACAGCATACATTCAACAAAACAATGCTGAAGCGTTTCACAAATTATATTACTGTCACAATGATGTCACCTAAGGCTACATCGTCACTGTTACTATGGTTTCCTGTGTCAGCGGTGTCTCATATGTCAAATTGCAAACAACAAAAAGTAATGATGAAATTGCTCATTCAAAATGTGAGAAACTGATATGGCAAACATGACAAGGCTGAGCTGTTATCTCCATCATCGCAAATTCAGGGAGAGCTCACTCAGGAAACTAAACAATAAATAAATAAAACATCTCAGCTGAGCTTCCAAAACAGCAACAAGAAAAATGGAGACTTTTGTCAATGTATGCTACCTCTCAGATTTTTTTCCCCAAAAAAAACTAAGGAAATCAATCCAGCCGTCCACTGTTTGGTCAGTAAAACTAGTCACAAAAGTTTATTTTTGGGTTTGGAACAAGGGTGAGTAAATTGGATTTGGAGATAATTAGCATTTTAATCCCTCATATTTCGTAGGCTATATATACACATTTTTTTATTAAGTGATCTTATCAGTGTCTAATTCAGTGCTCAGATTTGTCTGCAATCAAAAGAGATTGAATATCAACACATACATTTTTATAGCTCTATATTTGCATCTATGTTACCAGCTTTCCTTTTTATTTCTTATAATGCAATTTATAAGAAACACAAGACAAAAAATGATACTTAAATGAGACCTAAATGTAATTTAAATGTACATTTTGATTTATTAATAAGGAACAAAAGCCAAACATAAGCGTACAATGGTCTGTCTAATAAAAGGCTTAGAACAGAGTTAGAAGGTTAGAACAGAGGTAAAGTGAAGTATTTTTTTCAAGTGCCTTGGTTTAAGGTTGTAGAGAGGTTAAGTGTCCGAAATGCACTTTTCTATTAAGGGCCAGTATTTGCCCCCTGATATTGATTTCCTGGAGAATATATACCTTTGTGCAGGTTTAATAACAGCCTGTGTCTGTATTTTCGTTTATGTCAGTTAAAATATTAAAATCTAATAGATTGTTACCAATAAAATTTTAGCAACATCAACAACAGCCATCATTACCCTGCAGGGTAGAAGGTAGAAAAGAAGCTGCATCTGATATGAAATTTCCATGTTTGTTTGGGAGTCATTCACACAGAATCTGTTTATGTGGTTAAAAAAGCAGGACACAAAACAGTAAAGCAAAAGTCTAACAAGTCTCAGCTTAACGTAGTACACATAGCAAGGGTTTTATTATTATTATAATATAATAAAAAGAAAACAGACAGAACAGAAACATAACAGAGCAAGTGTTAGAGGCCCTTTTTGCTTTTGTATATATATTACAAAACACCTGTTAAGCTATACTAAATGAATTACTTACACTGTATCAGGAATGAACTGTTTCTGATGAGAGAACTGGCAAGAGTGCAGAAGTCATTCAGTGAGTATGCACTGAAACAAAACTCATTTTCAGTGGTGATAATTCTCTGTTTTAGCTTAACAGAAACATATTTGCAAAAATATGTAAAAAGAAATCTGATGCAACAAGAGCTGATCTAAATTTAATGGCGCAATCAACAGTTTTCATATATTTTCACATTTCACATTAATTGTGACAGCTGTAATCTATTTAGTTTAAATATCTATCTTGAAAAATGGGGGGAGGGGGGTTTGTTGCCAAATCCCCCTTTAATTTCTGACCCAAGAAAAAACATGCTTTTTTTTGAGTACTTAAATGAATAAAATGCTCAATGATTGCTGTAACATCATGCCACATAAATCTACTTCATGAACCACCAAAGTCTCAATGTATAATTCTCCTCACATTTACTGGGTAAAACCTATCCAAATTGTTGCTGCCTGATGTGTTTCTTGCTTGTTTGCTTCTTCAAAACATAGGGCGGTATTTAATTTGGTTCATTGGGAATTGATTGAATTGTTGTATCAGTGTAGTTTTTGTGGAAGAGGAGGAAGCATTACTTTATAGATTATGAGGTCACATGAATTAAAAACAAATAACGATGTGCAAAGATAAATTTATATTATGATATAAACACAATATGTCATAAGTTCATCCACTTTCCTAGGCAGCGACCTATCTAGATCATCTCAAATAGTCAGCTACAATTTGCCCTTAGAAAAACAATTTTATGCAGCATACATTAAAGGGTTAGTTCACCCAAAAATGAAAATTCTGTCATTAATCACTCACCCTCATGTCGTTTCAAACCCATAAGACCTTCGTTCATCTTTGGAACACAAATTAAGATATTTATGAGAGCCATCTGTCCCTCCATAGACAGCAATGCAACTGAAATGATCCAGATCCAGACATGTAGCAAAAACGTTGGTAAAACAGTCCATGTGACATCAGTGTATCAACTACATTTTTGCGAAACTACGAGAAAACTTTTTGCACAAATAAAACAAAAATAACATAATTTACTCTTCTCCCGTGACTTACATCTTCCGCCATTTTAGAGTATCTCAACGCGCCATATACACAAGCTTTAATGCCTTCTTTACATCCGGGTGAAAGCACGCACATGTGCGTAATCTGCGGCTGTTTGCGCCTAGAAGAAAGTGTATGCTTACGCAGTAATGTTCTCTAAAATGCCAGAAGAAGTAAGTCATAGGAGAAGAATGGTTGAGTATATTATGTTATTTTTGTTTTCTTTGCGCAAAAAAAGTATTCTCAAAACTGTAGTTGATCCAATGATGTCACATGGACTGTTTTACCAATGTTTTTGCTATGTTTCTGGATCTGGGATCATTTCAGTTGTATTGCTGTCTATGGAGGGACAGATGGCTCTATGATATCATCACAAATATCTTAATTTGTGTTCCGTAGAGGAACGGAGGTCTTATGGGTTTGGGACGACATGAGGGTGAGTAATTAATGACAGAATTTTTGGGTGAACTAACCCTTTAAATTAAAGTGCTGGTATACAAATGTAGTAATGTAGTTGTCATTTAGGTCAATACGTAATCAGAAATGTGAGGGGTGGAGTCCAACATTCTGCTAGTATCCGTTTGAGACGGCCTAATGCATATTTCATGTTGCTTGATCTGGCAAGCTGTAATGTGATTGGCTAGCTTTATGCTAGCTTTGGCTTTTACCAGTCTGTCTCCCTTTATTTATGCCTATTAAATAATCAGTACTTTTGGGTGGATGGATATTGTGGTTATAAAGCGTCCACACATTCCAGTTTTGGGATGTTTTTTTTTTACAGTCACAAACCTACACTGCTGCACTGTTATATGAACATCAGAACAAGCCTGAATTTGGAGCATAACTCTACTTATTTTCTAAAGCTGTGACATTCACAATCCCTAGATGGTTAAACACCCTCAAAGCTGGCTGTAAGCTGACAGGGCAGACTCATAATATATGATATCAGAAAACTGCTTTCTCTCTTTAATGTACATCAAAAAAAAGATCATTTTAGTATTATTTCATATAGTTGTGAGTAGGTCATTCCTGAGTGAGTCAGAAGTTATTTCATTTGGCTTGGAAAAAACATAAATAGATGAAATCTGAAAAGAGAATAGCTAAACCACTAGAGAAAAAAGAAAGGGAATGTAAAAGGCTAGAGGCGGTATTCACCTACATACTTGTGCGTGCCTTGAGTTACTTGAAAGCGGGTTTCAGTTTTTCCTCAGACTGACATCTGCGCATTCAATTTGCTAAAAGCTCAGCTCAACAAAGGAGGGAAGAATAACATACAAATGATTGTAGTGTGTGCCAAAATATTAATAAACACACAAACAAATGCATAAATAAATATGTTAGACAGATAACGTATATACTGAATACTAAATTGCCAGAATGCTGAACACTGCAGTGAAATGACGTACTGTCCAACATGAATTGAAACTGCTCATGTGGGCCACTCTTTCCAGATTGCTAATTAAGTGAAGTCTGTTTGCTATTACATAAAAAACGACCTTATAAAAGCAATGCACGCATTATATAAATCATATATACTTTTGCCTTACTCCTGCCTAACGGACAACAAACACGAGTTGATAATCTGTGATGCTGATGAGCAAATTTGGTCTAAGTAGGACAGATGAGGTACTAATGAGAAGGATTAGATTAAATATCACATCTCGCAGACCCAAACCAACAGACACATTAGCATATGCAAAGCCCTCTTAAATTAGAGTCATTTTTGTGAATTATGTCCTTCAAAGTATTGGCTGAATAAATGGATTTAACACAAAACACAGGTAGATTTAGGTAGATTTTATGTTACATGGCATCTCTATTTTTATAAACGTAAGGTCGGGAAGGATGCCACATGATTTGAATATTAAACTGATTCATTGTTGGCCAAAATTAATTGTTTCATAAATGTCCCACAGTTTGAATTTTGCTGTAACGGCTGCTAAAGGATAGGTTAACATTGCCCGTAAAACAGTTATTAAGCATATTGAATTAAGAGTATCTTTTTTTTGAGCATGCATTAAGTGGCTTGTGGCAATAAACCTACTTAAAAATGTTTTTTTAGTGGAAAAAACCGTGTGACAACTAGCCCCGGTTTTGCCTATATTTTTTGTAATCTGCACATGAAATGCATTATGTTCTGATTTCAGACTGAATATTCAAAAGGCAGCCTATAAGTCACATGTAGAACATGAATTAAAGACAAATAACAAACAATAATATGAAATATTTTGGAAAGCCAATAGCTAAGCTATTTGTCTTCCATTTAAAGAGAAACTTGTTTTAACTCGACAAGAACAGCTGAATGTCCCCAAGCCCTGCTCAAATCTGAGGACAATTTGTTCTTCCCCATATACTCTAACTCTTAGGGTACTTTCTTTAATTCGCATGACACCACAAATTCAGCCAGCATATTCTGAAATGTCAAAAGGTTCGGTGCCTCGGAATAAACTAAAGTGCTGATGAAATCTGCGCGGTTAGCATCTCATTCCGTCCTTAAAAATAGTTCAATCTGCTTACATGTGTTCGCCAATTGTCCCTAATCGACGAGATATTAGCGGTTTCGCGATTCTGTTTCTCACGACACCAGCTGAATTTCATTCGTAACCATTCAAGGTCTGAAAACATTTCCATCAACGTTGATCGTGTTCAACAAAGCCAGAAAGCAGCAGGTCAGAATTTGTTGCAGACACTTACCTGTGAAGATGAAAAACGCAAGTTTGAAAAAAGTTTGTCGAGTAAAATAATCCATGGCTCCTTAAGAAAGGATCCTGGAGATAAAGTACTGCTAGCTTAATCTCTGTCCACTTTTATTCCTGGCCCGGGAAAAACTCTATAATAACAAATAAAGCGTTTTTGCGTTACTATCCAATTCCGTCTTTCGTCTCCTACTTCTCGCGCCTCAGAGCTGCTGTGAATCATTATGATGCTGATGCTGCAGCTCTCTCTCTCTCTCTCTCTCTCTCTCTCTCTCTCTCTCTCTCTCTCTGCTACTGTGATGATAAATTGACGCTCGGTCCTAATGCCGGTTAGTCACGGTAGGTCGGTCTCATACGCTCCTTTGGGTTAAAGGTGCATTCAGTAAATTTTTGCAAATTACACATTTGTTTTACAAGTCAGGCTTCCCATATAAAGAAATGAGCAGGGATTTAGAGGGAAATCATTAATTTGTAAACATGAGGTGGCAGCACATATAGGCTGTTGTAGAAAAAGGCAATTCATTTTAGTTCGAGCAGGTCACACACTTTCACGAAGGACGCCATATTGACGTCACATGACTGGTTGTGTCACTGTTATGCGCGTATTAATTAATCTTAACGTCCTCTCTTAAAAGAGACTAACAAAAATAAATATTTTTTTAGAGCATCAAAAAAGTGCTGTTGCCAGAATTGGGGGTTATTGTGTTTCTCTGTCATGTGATGGAGCATGTGTTTGACATGAGTTTCTAATATTGAGTTTAGATTCGCCTTTCATCCTCCAGAATAATGATCGGATGTTTGGCATTTAACCTTTCAGGAAATAGTTCACATCCTGCCGTAGACTTTCTGCACATAGCTGACTTATCAAAGGCATTGACTATTATCTCTCAACCAAAACTATTTTTGTGTCCAAGTTCTTGTGTCTTTTTATATTTCTGTGTGAAACACAGATAAGTAAACTTTTTTGTAAATGTAATGCATTAAATATGTTCATTATGTCCTCAGCTCTCTGACAAAGCAAATATTTATTATTTGATGTATACCACTGAGAAAGATGAACATAAAAGCATGTAAATAAATAAATAAATAATGTAATTAAATTATATATTAGTGTACTGCAGTGTTGTTCCTAAAATATTCCATTGGATTTATTACCGATACCAAATATAGTAAGAGAACTTACGGTTAAAAGGTTTTTACTGTAGCATTATTTTGTTAAAATAACAATAATTCTTTACAGTGTAATAACATTAGCACAGCATCATTGCATAAATGAATTAAAATCTTAAATGAAGCCAGAAACAATGGTTTATGTGTCCCACTCAAACTGTCCTTTACAATACACAGAGAGGATTGAAAAAGTATGTCTGTCAGCAGTCCAGCCCATGTCTACTGAGATCTGTTTTAAAGTTTGATTGCTAATTAAAACTGCATGATTTGTCAGACAATGGATAATTCAGTGGCAGATACATGTGTGAATTTTATTGCATTATGCTTTGTAAAACCTTGGCTATTCCTTATTCACTTATTCACCTCTGTCAGTTAGTGGGAAAAATAAAGAGAATGATATAATTCCAAGAAAGGACATAGATGAGGAATAAAAAGACAGCCAACCTAGCATAATAACATGCAATAATACATTGTGTTTGCAGTGCCAATGCCAATGGTTATTCGAAAGATTTATACATTCGTATATGCAACATATTTCAGCATATGTAGAAAAAAACTAAAAATGTTATATTAGGCATTCAGCAAATGAGCAGAGTGCTTCTTTTGGCACATTAAACAGCTCAATCATTACAGTAGCGTGCTTCAGATATATCTATTGTGCACAGTATAATATACGCTGAAAGCACTCAATCACTTGACCCTCATTTAGCTGCTTGTTATTTACTGCTCAAGGAGAGATTTTGCAGAGAAAGAAAGAAAAGAAAAACTTTCAGGCTTGTCTTTAAATCATAATGTACAGCTGTTCAAAAAGCATTTCCTAGAAAATGCATATCGTTTATGCTGTATTTTACATATTTTGACCACAGTAAACCCAAGTAAGACTCATCTTGAGAATAATTTACCGTTATTATGTGGTGGGGGAGTACGTTTTCCTTTCAGTTTCCTGTGTTGTGTTATTTTATGCCACTGAAATTTTCCAGCAAGATTCAGAGGACAATCAAAAGCAGCACACATGCATTCATATTTTATATCCTTATTTTAACTCTACCCTAAAGGGTTTGGCGGTAAGAATTTTATGTGATAGAATTTCTTTGTTTGTAATAAGGCTGAATCATCCCTCTCAGGTCAGTTATTAAATTTTATCCTTTCCCAATAATTGTAAAGCCAGCCTTGGGCTGCCATCATAAGAAAAACTCCTCATGAACATCAGTCAACTCAACTGAGATGCCTGAAATGCTTTCATGTCCATGCCATGTTTGGAGAGCAAAAATGTTTTCTCAATTGAGAAAATAACTTAATGACTGGAATATATCTTTACATGAAGAGGAAGTGCATGCATTGACATGTGTCTGCTTATATTAAGTTTAACTTCTGCAATAGATCTGCTCTCATAAAGAACATTTTCCAGTGATTTCATTCCAGAGGTTATGAGGCTAAAGAAAGAAAAATAGTTATAGAAAACTATATCCTGAAGCAGATTTTCAGGAATTGTCCTGTAGTACAACCTAAACTAAACAATATTTTGCACAATATTGATCCTATATGTAACAACTTCATTTAAACAATATTTGTGAAGCACACAACAGTTTCATTTCTCCATTACAAAGATGTGTGAAGTGACTGTCTGCTATTTATGTTGTGGAACAAAATGCAAACGTTTCTTCAAGTAGTCTTATACAGATCCTATTCATCATGTCTGTCCTATACAAACTGAGCAGCTCCATTGTAGATGAATCAGTCAGACACTCCTGTCGCATGTTTTTAGAGATCGTCTTTGTCAGTTCAGCTCTTTATGTATAATTTAAAGTTGATCTCATGGGTAGCTGTCTACAGGTATGTGTTAACATCTCCTTCATTGACCTTACAAACTTATGCACATGCTTATTCAGCACTTTATAAAGTCAGGTTTTACTCAGCAGCTTACAAACTTCCCCATATAATGCAGTCAGCACCTTTTAGACTCATGCACATACTTTTTTATTTCTTTTTTTAAGTTCAGTTCACACAGTCCTTGCATGCCAAATAACTTTTTTGTAGTACAGCATAAATAACAGTCATACCTCTCTCTCACACACACACACACACACACACACACACACTGTAATGGATAAATTGAAACTGTAGTGTGCTTCACAAATGCTGCTAGCTAGAGTAGTTACGTTAAAGAGCAAACTGCTCATGTGCTTGACCAATATTATGCAAACAACTCACACTGTACACACATAATATATATGCATGGTCAATATCATTGTAAAATGCAAACAAAAATTCTAATATCCACATCTTTAGATGTGCTGCTAATTAGTTTTAATGTACAAATTATTTATTCATTTTAATAACTTCTCTTGTCACTGCACAAATTGTACAATACGTGAAATATAGTTGCTCATAAACACCATGAGTGACAATCCAAACCTTACTCACCATGTACTTAATTAAAATGAACTTTAATAATAAAAATACAACTATTTTAACTAATTTATGATCCTTTCTTATACTTTTATTGATGTGTGCATTTGCCAATGATGAGAACTCTTTTGGAATAATAGAAAAGTGAGAAATTAGGTATTAGAGTGAAGCTGGCTCGTGTTTAGACACACAGATTAATAAAATAATTTATGATTAGATGAGCCATGTTGAGTTATAAAGTGACTAAAAACACACCTATGATCGCACATTTTTATTAGCACTGCAGTGTTATATATATATTACTTTTTATGGATAACTGTTTACTTAAATCATTATAAATAATACATGTAAGGCTTTATGAAACATTACATTCTGTTGTGAAAAACTCAATTCTAATTGGTCAATTATACTACCAGTGATTGAAATGCTGGATTCCAAATACACCAACTTTATGAAAAGCAGTATACAACATGATTATTATGTCAAAATTTGCCCTATTCACAAAATTAAAATATGCGGATGACTTCACATTCACTTAAATGAAACCATGTTCTGTCCTGCGATTAAAGTGCGGTATATATATATACACTGCTCAAAAAAATAAACGGAACACTAAAATAACACATCCTAGATCTGAATGAATTAAATATTCTTATTAAATACTTTGTTCTTTACATAGTTGAATGTGCTGACAACAAAATCACACAAAAATTATCAATGGAAATCAAATTTATTAACCCATGGAGGTCTGGATTTGGAGTCACACTCATAATTGAAGTGGAAAAACACACTACAGGCTGATCCAACTTTGATGTAATGTCCTTAAAACAAGTCAAAATGAGGCTCAGTAGTGTGTGTATGACCTCCCTACAACGCCTGGGCATGCTCCTGATGAGGTGGCGAATGGTCTCCTGTAGGGCTGGGCGATTTAATCATTGATTTATTCATGCGCATTTCATCAGTAAAGCTGGTTCTTTGATTAGCGGTAAATCTCAATCAGCTGTTTTTAAAATGAGAGGCAGTTGATACACAGAGCCGTAGATCACTGGCGAGCTAAACAATATCGTCTTCAGAATCTGAGGCCATTCATTTCCGAACGGGGTATTGCTCTGTGTATCAACTGCCGTTCATTTTAAAAACAGCTGATTGAGATTTACCGCTAACCAAAGAACTGGCTTTACTGACGAGATGCGCATGAATAAATGGACGATTAAATCGCCCCGCCCTAGTCTCCTGAGGGATCTCCTCCCAGACCTGGACTAAAGCAGCCGCCAACTCATGGACAGTCTGTGGTGCAAAGTGGCATGGAAGGATGGAGCGAGACATGATGTCCCAGATGCACTCAATTGAATTCAGGTCTGGGGAACGGGTGGGCCAGTGCATAGCATCAATGCCTTCATCTTGCAGGAACTGCTGACACACTCCAGCCACGAGGTCAAGCATTGTCTTTCATTAGGAGGAACCCAAGGCCAACTGCACCAGCATATGATCTCACAAGGGGTCTGAGGATCTCATCTCGGTACCTAATGGCAGACTGTGCAGCCCTCCAAAGAAATGCCACCCCGCAACATTACTGACCCACAGCCAAACTGGTCATGCTGGAGGATGTTGCAGGCAGCAGAACGTTCTCCACTGCGTCTCCAGACTCTGTCACGTCTGTCACATGTGCTCAGTGTGAACCTGCTTTCATCTGTGAAGAGCACAGGGCGCC
>JAUCMR010000039.1:11554386-11569206 GCA_032357425.1 Enteromius argenteus
CAGTGTTGCTTCCTAAGTGGGCAGTTTGATTTCACAGAAGTGTGATTGACTTGGAGTTACATTGTGTAGTTTAAGTGCTCCCTTTATTGTTTTAAGTGGTGTATATATTATTTGTTACATTTCAGCTTGATTGAAAATGTATATTTTAATTTCACGATGGGACTTTTTGTTCTCCGTTGAGGAGGTTTCATTCCTTTCATTCCAGTATCCGTTGTCACTCTTCTTCCAAGTTTGGAGAGAATGCGATTGTCTAGTTAGAATGAGATAGATATGCTCATATGGTATGAATGTAGCAATTGGATGCATATAAAAGCCTCTAGAAATCATTATTTTGGAGCACTACTTGACCTGAACATTACATCATCATTTAAAGATTGTGTGTAATACCATACGAATGATTCCTCACAGTCTACTTTTACACTATCAGAGAGAAAAATGACTGGAGTTCAGGAGATCGTATTCCTTTAACAATACAAAATATGATTAAAAGAAAACAGTTTGAAGTTGCTCCCAAACTTTGAATTCCCTCGAGTGAAATCATCCAACAACACACTTTCCACTTGCATTTGGAATAGGCCGAAGCGCTGGCACAAACAATCAAGCACACATAGCAGGAGGCCGCTTATTACACTGCCTGAAATCGGCACTGAGCCAATAACCTTTTTAAAAGCATTATCATATTATCCATTCCTATTTTATAGTGTCATCTGATCTTAAAAGAAAGTACAAGTTAAATTAACCCACCCAGTGCTGAAAATCCTTTACCTAATTTGGTGTTTCAAACATAGCCCTCTTAAACCTTTTAGTCTCTCATTCTGCTGTACTATCACCAAATCTTGGTTTCAATCTTATGTATCTCAGTGTGTGTGTGTGTGTGTGTGAATAAAACATTATTTGTGGGTAAATTAACATTAACTAGCATGAGGATTAAAAAAAAGTCAGTGACGTGTACATATTTTTGGAGACCCGTAATAAAAATAATACAATAACGGTGAATTACATTAAGAGACAAGTATCTTTTTTTCCAAGCAACACTGAGCAAAAATAGAACAGCGAGTCCTCCATTCAAGCAAAAATGCATTTTTTTTCATTGCTAAAATATTCAAGTGCTATACTTTACAATGGTGAGAAATGGTGTCAGAAATACTTTGTGTTTGAACAGGCTGTACAAGAGCTATTCATTTGCATTAAGACAGAAATGCCCTTTTGTTGTTTATATAAATGTTATGCATTTATTCAGTTATACGGTTGATTTAAGCTTTGAAGAAACCATGCAGAAAAAGGTATATCTTCCATTCTGATATAAATATCACATTTTATATTATCGCATAGACAGCAATGAAAATAAACAGAGAGCACATTTTGCAATACATTTTCCCTTGAGTAAAAGACCTGGTAAAAGCAGTCCACACAACATCACGTTTATCTTCAGATTTGTCATGATATCAGTCAGTCTGCAATCGATAGAAACTCATTTCCCATCCCCAAAATCATCTGGATATAAACTTATTAAATATATAGCTCTGTACTCCAGCTGCATGTTAATAAATGTCACAGGAACTCTTTCTCAGTGGAACGGTTTTACTGATATCTAACTGCTGTCATCTGATGTCTTTCAATTTTAATAAAGAGTTTAGAGACAAACTAGGACACATTGATAACGTTATAAAGTGTTGTATAGATGAAACCCTTTACACTGCAGGTTCCATGCAACATTTTCCTCAGTTAACAGAGATTTGTTCAGGTTTTCCATCTCTTTCCATCTTTTAAACTAAGTTGGACATGTACATCAATAACAGGTAATTAGTGGTTAGAGCCGTGCTGTGCAGTGCAATGACCCATTAAAATGAGTTAAATGGGAAAAACATCAATTGAGCTTTAACCAGTATGCTTCATGATTGTGATGTGCATCTATACAACCAATTAATGTAAAGACTCAACCAGAAGTTATCATAATGATACAAGTAAAGCTTCTCTCAATAGTCCTGTGAGGTCTAATGTATGTAAGACTTAAATAATTAAATAAATACAAATATATATATATTTATGCCATTAAACTGCACTTTAATACGAAAAGGTTACCAACCCCTGTATTGAAGTTAAGATGTAACTGTGTATAATTATGTGCTGTTACACATTCCCACATCTTAATATTCTCATAAATTGAAAACAATGGGAAATGAGTCTTCTGAGTTGGCCTATAAACTGACGTAATAACTGAATAGCTCTAAAAAGCTATTTATTTATTCGGCCTGTGTAAACTAAATTCATATGTGAGCTGCTTTCAATAATACCAATCAGCAGAACACTGGCTTCCTTTTTGACAGGTTCACGTATTATCAAGGATTATTAACAGAGTTAATCGATTCAGCATGCGTTAAAGGGTTTTAAACCTGAAAGTTATCAAACAGCCCCTTAAATCCCCTAAGACTTATGGAAATAATTAGTTTCAGATATAATAATTACAGTTGGTCCAGCAGTTTTGTTTTGTTTTTGTACTAAAGTTCTCAGATGTCTGCAGTTAATTTAAAAACATTTGTTTATTCTTGTGGCTGAATATTCAACATCTACTACAACAGGGGGTCAGGTAAAGTTGATCTGGGTGGTAAAAAAATAACGGTGCAGCTTACAGTCCTGAAAATATGAATTACTGATATCTGAAACCCATCTCCAGTAGAAGCTACTGTGAGATGCACCTGCTAAATAATATTTTATAATCAGTTTTTTATTAATTTACATAAAATTACATAATTAAGAGAGCAACAAAAATATCATTTTCCTGTGTTGTGTAACTAAAAGCCTACATTTAATTTTTGTTTATTAGACCAGTGCCAAGAAAACACTTCTACTAGCATTACTTAATCGTCTCAAATTTTATAGCATTGCAATACTTCTTGCGTTCCACAAAGCTGACATTTACTGTGAAAAGTTATGAAATAATGAAGAATAACATTAAAAAGCATTAAAACATTCACAGTGAGGGATATTATCACAAGTAATCTGAGTATTTCCCACACAGGAAGATATATTCTCACTGCACATTATCATGTATTTTTATTGGCAAAGTAAAAACTGAGGCAGAGAGGAGATTATCCTTATCGACGTCACAGACCTAAAGCTAATAAGTCGTACTCCGAGCTGGCCAATAAAGTGCTGCTGCAAGTTTGGAGGGTTTTTACAGGCTGTGTGGGACTGCTCGAGGATGTAGTTGGGAAGAGAAACAGGTGTGTCTTGATATGTAATTAGGTGAGTGCATTATTTCAACGGCCTGGAAAGAATACGCAATGGGTGTTAATGCTAGCAAGTGAGTTATTTGTGGGTCTCTGGTGTATCGCACACATTCAACAGGCTTTGTCTGGTATGTGCAGATGACTTTAAGTGTCGTATGAGCTTCTCTTTTTACATGCACAAGATCCTGGCATTCGTGCTGTAAGACGTCTCGAACACAGCTTGGATGAGGTCTACAGCTTTCAACCCATATATTTAGGAATAAATGTGGAACAATAAACATATTTAGCACATGGTATAAATCAGACTCTTTCTCAGTCTCTCTCTTGCTTTATGTCTTTATTGGTTCAAACTGAATCGCTAAAAGCAAACAGGCAAGTTAAGTATTGAATTGTGTTATTGTTCCATTTAAAATATTTCAGCCTATCTCAGCTTTCCTCCAAAACAGTGTGGCTCTGTGGTGCTATTAAAACATTGTTTTGTTTCTGTAAGCATTTCACCAACCTAAAAATGGCACAACCAATCATGTAAATTTGTTCAATACAGACCCAAGAAATTAACATAAGAAATTAACATACAATTCTTTGCAGTTTCCAGCTAAAATAGTGACAGTAAAACACTAACATTGTTTATTACTTTGAACAAAAATTATGATTATATTTTTGCAGTACTACGTTATGACCTCAGAACTCTTTTAGCATAGTGCATGATTTAATAGATTAATAGATTTTGACATTTGCACCACATAACCAGCTCTATGGCTCTTTTGACATAGTAAACTTGCTTGGTTGCTCACCTGGTAGCAGAGTAATCTTCTACGATCCTAGCCACAATAAAGTTTAAAGACTTGTAGAAGCACCTACAGTTTTTTTTAATGCTATAAAGCATTAACAGGTCGGTTAAAGGGGTCATATAACGCCGATTTTCCACAAGCTGATATGATTCTTTAGGGTCTTAATGAAAAGTCTGTAATATAGTTTGTTTAAAATTTCTCAGAGGATGTTTATTAAGCTGTATTCATAGTCCTAGATGTTACATTCATAGTGAAACTTGCTAATTAGCACATTATTAGGAAAGGTGATTTACAAAGATTCATTAAAAGGCATACTGACTGCTTCTGTAGGTGAGGCTGGATCATGATTAATTCTAAGTTTAGCTGACTAATCATGTGACCAATGCCAGGAAACCTGTCATTTTACAGGTTGCATGTTTGGCAATGCTAGTAGGTCAGAAATTTCACACTTCATCTTTTAAAGAATAGTTCACCCTAAATGTTTACATTGTTTTAACATATTTAAAGAGGTTAGAGGTTGCATTTTCAAAACAATAACAGAGGCAAAGCTTGATGACGATAGAGCATGGAATGTAGGGAGATGCGTACGTATTCCTTTTTTATTAACTTACATGTAAGTTACGTTTAATAACAGTATTTTATGTCACTGTATCTGCAAAGCACATGATATTTGATTTAACATTAGCCTTTTACTGATATGATAACACACGCGAGGGAGGAGTCTCTGTCCAGTCCGAGGTTTTCACAAAACTCTCTCCATTTCGGAAACCTCAAGCCGATATTTATTCTACTTTTATTTTTATTTCGTTGTTTTTTCCAATACCTTCTTGGTTTACAGCTATGTTTTTTGGGGATTATGCAAAGTGTAATCGTGATCCATGATACCTGAAATGCACTTGCACAATAAATAACTACCACTTCCGCATTTTTCCACGTGTGTTGCCATAGTATTCATAGGTGGAAACTGAGTCATTGATAGGCGACAATGCCCAGGGACGGGTCATTATTTAAATCTGGAATTTCTCTGAATTCACAAATCCTAGAAAACTTTTGAGATAACGGAAGTACACAGCTGCATGAAATTTATGACACTGTGCAAGTGGTTTATGGATATTTTATTACAAAAATCTTACATATTGTGCCTTAAAATTTTTTATATTGTTGATAATTGTTAACCCTCACGTAATTTCAAATTAGTTTTTCTGAAGTCAAATCATAGCTTAGTATAACAAAAAAGGTTATAAAAGGGGTCTGTCTCCCAGGAAAGACTGAAAACTTTGCAGGTCATATAAGGTAAATAAAAAAGCACCACTGTTGTGTTCCACAGCGATCACACAACAGTGGCTTTTCTTGGTTTCAGGTTTACGCAAAGAACTCAATCATGCATTATGGAAAGAGGGATTTTGAGGCACCATGGGATGCAGCACAGCTGGAATGTCCTTGCAGCTGACATAAATAACAGTTACTAGTGAGACCCCAGCCAGCATCTGGGAAAGAGAAAGAGAGAGAGAAAGGACGATTGAGAGAGACGGGGAAAAAAAGATCTTCCGTCACACCATGCTTCATTACTTGGCCCTGTCAAAACACACAATGTGCTGTCAGAACATTCAACTCATGACCCTTTTCAGAGCAAGTTCACCCACTACGGCCCTGATTAGAGAGGACAGGTCCTCGGATTTCTCTTGGACTGGGTGAGCTCCCAGTAGCACCTGAGCAAACATAAAAAGTTACATTTTCTTTCTCCACTTTTCCTGATTTAATGCAGAAGTTTATCTAAGGTTAATAACAATAAGGAAGTGTAATTTTGCAAAAAATTTATTAAACATGTAACAATATAATACATATAATCATACAATATAATTTAATATATGACTCATTCTGTAATTGTGGGTACATTTGTTTTGTCACCGTCAACTCTATTACCTAAGTAGACAAACACTGCTGACAATAGCGTAACAGAATTGACAATTTTATTTATTTTTTCTAAAACTCCACTTGCTGGCATACATTCTAAGAAAACATGACGCTACTGAAAACAAGATTAAAAGACCTTTAAATAACCCAGTGTGAGATCAGTAATAAATTCTGTTTTCCTTTTGATATTGTGGTTACAGAGTTGACGTTCTAAAATAACTTTTGGTGTAAGAAGTTTTTAGATTAAAATATTTTCTTAGAGAGAGCACAGATACTTTTCAGTGCTTCAGATCTTATCAGTGAGTGAAAGTGACATCATTTCCTGTAACTTCCACAATTTTGAGAGATAATTCCACCAATTTAAAGGCAAAATATGGTATGGTAACAGTTGATGCAAGATTTTGGGACACACATTTTTCTAAGAAAAAAATCATTTTAAATAATTTAATGTTGTAGAATTAAGTAAGTAACTACTTAGGGCTTTTATAAATAAAATGAATAAACTGTTGCCAAAAGAAAAGTAATAAAATATAAATAGAATATTTTGATTGCACATTGATACATGATGGAAAAAATACACTGACTAAATTGGACAAGAAGAAATCATGATTTTCAGCTTTTTAGAAAAAACTAATTATTATTTTGTTATGGACTGTAGCATCTTGTAATTCATAACTATTTGTAAATAATAATAATAATAAATAATAAAAAATATAACTATTCAAAAAAAAAAGTAGAAAAAATTATTTTATTTTTGCAGGGACACCAAACATATAAAAACATATACATAAACGTACCTGCAATTATAGAATCACCCATATATGTATGCGTGTGTATATATATATATATATATATATATATATATAAATGAAACATTAATTTTACTTGTGTTTAACAATAGGTAGGTAAACCAAAAAAAGTTGAGTCATAGGATAATTTGGCTTATAATTTATTGGTCTGTAACATATCTGCCTAACTTACATATCGCAAACTTTATCAATGTAAATTAAACACTATAGGCTGATATTAGTGAGTGATTTAATGAATGAAAGAATGAATAACATTATTTTTCAAATAATAGGAAAATGTCAACATTTAGGCATTTTATTTTACTTGTTTTTAATTATTGGTTGGCCAACAAGTATGCAGCCGTATGATCAGTTGCCTTATAATTTATTTGTTCATAATATATCTGGTAATCAGGCCTTTTCTCAAGGTACCTAATAGCAAGAAATACATTTTTCTAACACAAACCATAAACATCCCTGTTGAAAACAGGGGAAAAAACCCTGTTGTTCATTCACCACTTGTAGCGTTCTACAGTACGTGTCTATCTGAGGTATATTACAGATACCCAGGTTTCTTCAGCCCTAGTGAGCTCTGATTAACCCAGAAACTTAGGGGGGCCGGTCAGAGACCAGCCAGGCAGAACCACTAATTGGAAACCTCGGTCCACTAATTCCAAAGGCATGATCTTCCCCTGAGCAACCCTAATAAACATGAGCTTACGGACAAGATCAATACTGGTTGCCTAGAGATGCATTGGCTGGCCGAGGGCCTTGATCGTTGTATCTTTCCAATGACATTTTTCCTTTTCATTAGCCCACATTAGCCTCCAGCCTGAGGCTTGATCTAGCACACAAGAAGAGGATAACAAAAGGAAAATGGTGCTAAACAATTAACCAATTAAAAGGTTTTTGCTCTAAAAGGTTGGCCGTGTACTGATGAACTTAATGGGTCACTGCATTGTTGGAGCACAGGCTCTGTAAAGAGGAAACTTAAATTAATAAATGGAAAACTCTGACTTTTCATGTAAGGGATTGAAATTTATAATTCTGTTTTTTGTTTTTTTTTGCATTTAGATGGTCATTTGATGCAAAAACTGAATCTAAGATACAAAACCAGCTGCTGTTGTCTCTAATCATGCCAAACAGGTGCTATTACATTATTTCTACACCCTTTGCTCCCACCTAAAAGAGATAAAGGGTTAATGGATTTCTAGGGTTCATGGATAAAACAGACAAAAAGGTATTTTCTCAGAACAGTGGTACTGACACCAAAACGAAAGTGCTCTGAACTGAGTTTCTCTCTAAGGTTGTATTCTGCTGGTGAACTACGATGAACTCGAATACTCTTCACTTTGACACGAGATTAGCTCTACAAAAACAAAATCCGATCCACCCTATCATTTCTCTGATGCAGAGAGCCGTCCATCCTTTACCTTAAAGTTCGGATGAGCAATTCCCAAGCATTTTACCCAAAATCTTACCCAAAATTTGTGCATGCAGAAAGTAATTACAAACAAAAATGTTTGAAATTGCAATAAAAGCCTGGAGAGTAATTCAAATGAAGCACATTGAGTGATTTTGCATATTAAATCGTAGTTTCAGCTACACAAAACCCCATCCTGAAGCTTGAAGGTGGAGAAGGAGAGCCATTTGACAGAGGGGTGCTGTGAAAAATATTTAAAGAATTAATAATGTTGCTCATGAGCACAGTAAAGGATTTCTTGATAATGACTTCTTGAAAATTAACCTCAGCAAAAGAACCAGCCAGCATAAAGTCAATACTGAATGAAATGGTAGTTTCAAGCAAAAACTTCCATTTTTAGACTTGCCATTGGGATCCACGTGTATATCATGAGGTCAGCGTGAACTCCATTTTCTACAATTATAATCAGTGAAAGAATAAATGGCATTCTATCACACAGCATGCTCATTTCTAGGTTTTCTTATGAGCTGAACCAAAGGCCCTGAGCTGTCTTTGTAGAACAGACTTAAAAAGCATCATACTCGTTAGCTACTTAATAATGAAAACAGCACAAACTACAGAGGCAGAGAGAAGCTGTAGCACATTTGGATTCAAGCTCACTCCATGCCCTGGCAAGGTCTCTAGATCATTATTGATGATTCAGTACTTCATTGATGTTCAAACGCTATGGGTGTGTGTCATCTCGCATCAAGAGAACAAGCCGGTCGTCATTTAACAATTAATGCAAGATCTATTGATGAGGCTGGCAGCTCCATGAGGGCTGCCGCTGACGTACGCTGCAAAGTTCACCTTATTGGCAGTGCTTTCAAACGCACATAACTATGCGGTAAAGTGCATTAGCAACAGTATGGCTCACTTGGGAAGACAACCTAAATAAGTCAAATAGAGTTTAGGGGCAACCCTGCGAACAGGAAATCTGCTGTTAAAGAAGTAGTTCACCCAGTTTTTATTGTATTTTTTTTAACTCACCCACATCATTTCTTCTGTGGATCATGAAAGGTGAATATTGAAAAATATCCGACAGCTCAGTATAATAAAAGTAAAAAGAAACTGGTGCTGTCAAGCTCTGAAAAAGCACCATAAAACACCATAAAAGTGGTCCATATGCTATGCTCTTTTATGATCTTTTGAAGCATATGATAGCTTTATGTGAGGAAAAAGAAAATTTAACACATTGTTTGCCAAACTTCTTCTCAAAACAGCATTTTTGAGGGCTTTTTTAACATTAAAAGTGAGTGCTGTTTTGGACCCTATATAGGTAAGAATAAGGTCATACAGGTTTGAAATTACATAAATGTCAGCAAATGAGGAAAAATATAAATTTTTGGGTGAACTATCCCTTTAGGGGCAATTCAGCACATTTCATTTTAAACCATGCAAAGGCAGTGGAATAAAAACAAAGGAAGATGCAGGAGTGATGCAGTTTGTATTACCTTGAGCTTTTTACTTGGAAATAAAAAACAATGTAAGTGCAGCACAGTGGGTTCTACACCATTAGGGGAAATTGAGGCAGAAGATGTGTATATTTAAAAATACACAACACTTGGCAGGGAAATTAAAAACAATGCAAGTTCCAGAGCTGAACTTCTATGAACTAATTTTGTAAGTTGCTTTGGGAAAAAAAGCACCTGCTAAATGTGTTAATATATAATGTCCAGTGTCCTCTACTAATACTGACACCATTTAAAAATATGAGCAAAGGTGGCTGTGAAAATATGTATGGTTTATCCTTTTAAACTTTTATTAAATTAATAGTTCACCCAAAAATGAAAATTCTGTCATCATTTACTCACCTTTGAGTAGTTCCAAACCTGTTTGAGTTTCTTTGTTCTGCCAAACGCAAAGGAAGATATTTTGATGTAAGTTTGAATTTTTATTTCCTACTACGGAAGTCAATGGTGACCCAAAACAGCCTGTTACAAACTTACTTCAAAATATCTTCCTTTGTGTTCGGCAGAACAAAGATATTCATACAGATTGAGGGTGAGTAAATGATGACAGAATTTTCATTTTTGGGTGAACTATTCCTTTAAAAACGTTTGCTAAATTCAAACCCATCACTGGAGTAAAACAATGGAAAGTGGGGAAAAATCTCATCATGAAATAAATGTTTATACTCAAGTTCACGTTGGCCACAATAACTGAAACGTCCTTTTCCCAAGATAACAGCTCTGAGTTTTCTCATATAATGCCTGATGAGTTTAGAGAAGATGTGACAAGAGATCAGAGACCATTTCTTCATCCAGAATCACTCCAGAGTCCTCAAATTCCCAGCTCTATGTCATACACTCTTTTTCCTTCAGGTCAGGAAACTGTATTGTTTAACAGAATGACAGAAGCTTCATTTTGTGCTCAGTGACACATTTTTGTGCTGATTTTGACGTTTGTTTTGGATCACAGTCCTGATGGAGGATCCAACCACAGCTCCTTATAAGATTTTTAACAGAGGCAGTCAGGTTTAGATTTCTTATCTGTTGGTTTTTGATTGAATCCATTATGCCATGCATCTGAACAAGATATACAGGACCTCTGGCAGAAAAATAGCCCACAACATTAAAGACACAGCAGTATATTTCATTGTACACATGGGGTACTTTTTATCCCTCTTTGCACCAAAACCATCTGGTGGGTTTGCTGCCAAAAAGCTCTTTTTTAAGTTGCATTTGACCATAGAAGCTAGTCCCGTTTGAAGTTTCAGTTTTGTCTGACAACTGAATATTTAAAGAGGATTTTTCTTGAAACCCTGCCGAACAGCATGTGGTTACATAGAGGTTGTTTGATATATTTTTATATGGGCTTTTTGACCCCAAGACTCAACAAATTCGGCAGATTCTACAGCTGTGGTCTTTGGAGAGTCTTTCAGGACGGTATAGACAATGTCCTCTTCAGTCAGATTGGTAACATCTCGTCTCGCCCCTATTTTGATAGGCTACTTATCGTAACCCAGGCAATGATTAGTTCTGTGAAAAAAAGCAGAACCAATGTTACACCGTCTACACGGGGCGCAAGCAAATACTACAGAAGTCATTATAATCAGTGACGCTGTCTACACCGGACGCAAGTGGCGAGACAAATCTCAGACAAAACAAACTGCTGGCGCGTTCTATTTATAATGCGCTGACACAAATTTAAAATGATTTTCTATAGTCGCTTTATCGCGTCCAGTGTAGGCAGACTTTTGCTGTCGCGGCGTCTGGTGTAGACATGGTGTTTATTCACTTATTGAGAAGAACCAAAGTAACCCTGCCATCCGATCGCAGACCTTCCACTCCTTGAGTTCTCTCCAGCACTAGAAAGCTGATCCGATATTTACATGGGTCCTACTTCTTGCCTTATCGTTCCGCAGACATTTTCCGTTTTTGTTCTTAATCTTTTTTGTTGCTTGGCTCGACTGTTCACTGAACGCACTCTCCTCCACATCATTAGTAGACACGCCCCTTACTGCTGATTGGCTACAAGTTTGTTTGGGTACTAACTCATTTTTGAAAAATCGCCTTTAGGGAATTTGGCCTTTGTGTTCCTCATATTTATAATCCTGATTATGGCTGAACCATTTCATGCTCATAGTCATCCTGATGTGTTTCAAATATGAATGGGAATATGCTGTAGGCTCCTTGAGAGATATTTTGCTCATAAGTATTGCAGGGGTGCAAATAATTGAGGCCAACACGCATTAGAGAAAAATATTTCATAACTCTTTTCATAACTCATAACTTTTCATAAGATGCCCACCTAGAACGCATAGAAAAACAGCACAGTAAAATGCAGAAATACATTCCGTTTGAACGACCCTTCACTTAAAAGAGATAAGATTTAGTCGTTTAAAAACAGTAAAAATGGGTTGGCAAGTGTTTCAAAACAGTGCCAGTATAAATTAGCGTAACGCAGACCTTTGAGTCCATTGGTTTTCTCTCCTCAGTGATGTTAAAGAGCAGTCAGTTCATGAACTGCTCCCAGCAGGCCTTTGCTTGAAGTATCCCCTCTGAAATGTCACTTATGTGCTCTTACGTAACATGGCCTTTAGGAGGGCACTTTTAATCATGGGCGAAATGCAATCTTGCATCAGCATTCGTGTGCTGTGGCAATACATCTATGAGGCTGCTGGTATCCATATGAACTGCAGCACCAATAAACGTTTGCCAAAATATCTCAGTGCACCATGCTGTGAGATTTATGGAGGAGTGAAATTGAGAGGAGGACGATAGCAAGACTATGGTTTTCACAGACATAATTCTCTTTTGACAGAGTGCATAAATCAATAAGTGAAGCAAAAAAACAGAAACTCCCAGTAACGGTTATCTAAAGCCCAGTCAATAGAGAAGCACAAAGACAAACAACTCAGTATAATATGTCTTCACATTTGAGCAGACATGCCACAAATCAACAACTATTCAAACAGAAGCTCTTCAAGTGATTGTGTACAGTATGTTGCATTCTACCGCACATTTCAGCTCTGTATAAGATAACAAATATTATTCTGTGGCAGCACAGTGAAACTGTGATATAGTGAAAAATGTTCGCAGTTAGAAGTAATCGTTTTATGGATAAACAATTTAGGTGTCTCTTTAGTCCAGGGCAATTTTATCTTGCAAGAAGATTAACGTTTCTTTTAGACCCCTAATACTATAAAACCACTTTTGACTGTGTAAATTTGCAGAGAAAGAGCTGCACAATTTGGAGCATCTTTTTCCACTGATGGCTCACTGTGAGATTGTAAAAGCATTAATAACCTTCGATTTTTCTCTTTCTGCTCAGGACAGTCGCTAGTGAAGGGTGTGGGACTGTGCGCATTCTTGTGGTGGATGGGAAAGTCAAGAATTATTCTTTCGCTTGTTAGCATTGCGTGACGCTTCACGTTAGTTTACAGGTTTTGGTAGCTTATAAAATGTCTGTCCATCTGTTTTTTAGCTTCATTTGCTGGCAGGAGTGACATGCTTCTTATTGCTGGAAACTTTTTCATCTGCTCTGAACAAGGATGTTGCTAAAATTCATACTGTAGGTCCTGGGGACAAACCTTTTACAAAGAAAAAACATGTCAGTATTTTTATGTTGTTTTCAAGTAATATGCGATATCTTTCAAAAAGGGTCAATGCAATTTGTTTGTTTGTTTGTTGCCACTAAGGCTTTATTTTTTTTAAATAAAAAAACATAAAATTCTAATAAAGTTACATGTTTTTTATATAATGTATTTTGTATTTAATATGTTTTAAAAAAAATTAAATGTATTTTATTTCCGTGATGGCAAAGATGAATTTTTAGCATCCATTGCTCTTACTATTATCAATGTTGAAAGCAGATTTTTCAATATTTTGAAAGCAATACTTTTGTGGAAATGGCGATGCATTTTCTTTAATACTTTGATGAATACAAGATTCAAAAGAATAACATATTTTGAATAGTTTTGTAACATTGTAAATGTCTATGTCACTTTTGATCAATTCAATGCATCCTTGTTAAATAAAATGTAATGCACTTAAATATATATATATATTTTTTTTTAAGTAGTATAAATTATATTATACTATTAATAATATAACTTATATAAAGTTTGTTTCTTATTTTGTGACTCAATAAAATATTATTTTCTATATTTGTCAATATAGTGACTTCTGATATTTCTACTATAAAGAAAAGCAAAAATACAGATTTGTTTTGCCTTTGATGACAAGCCTAATTTAATAATTAACCTTTTTTTATATAAATGCTTTGTAACATTGTAAATGTTTTATGGTCACTTTTGATCAATGTAATGCATCCTTGTTGAATAAAAATAAATTATATATTTTTTAAAAAGTTGTATAAATGACATATTATTGTATTTTTAATATAACATAATATAATTTTGTTTCTTATTTTGAGACTCCAACGATATATATTATCTTCTGATATATTTGCCAATATAGCAACTTCTGATATTTTTACTATAAAGCAAAGCAAAAATACAGACTAAAACAAATCTCGTCGCCTTTAATGACAACCTTAATTGTGAATATATCTGGAGACTGGATGACTCTTTACTCACAGTCGTCAGTTGTCATCAGTTTATTCTTCAGCTTACACATGAGCAGCTCTGCTCTGACAGCTGAAGATTGGTTGAACAGGCAATTAGAACTGCACTGCGAGAACCTGCGAGCGTATCCCCTTTGCTTGTTTTCTGCCTGTGGTCAACATGCTTCCAGCTCAATGTGGGTATTGTCTAGGGCTTGAGATGTTGCCAGGGCACCATGTTCTGTGTCTAATATAATCAGTCTCACTGAATTACTATCCCAGCTAATAACATTATGACCTGGTGACACCAATTTAGCTCCTTTAGGCTGGGGCTGCGACTCCTTCATATTACACGCTCTGTTTTGCCTCAGCTGCTGTGTGTAGAGATTTGTTAGGTGTCTGTATAGCCCCTAAAAAAAGGCACTATGCTGAATACTGAGAGATTAGTCTCCGAAGCCCCTGAAAAAATGGGTTGGATTTGGACTTTTTAGAAAGAATTTTGAGCCAATAAACAAATGTAGTCTAAAGAATGAAGTAGAAAATTTGTTACATCCAAGTGACAACCATGAACAGGAGAAAAGCTGTCATAAAGAGTTTGAGTGGGCAAACTGTAAGCTTGTGTAAGT
>JAUCMR010000039.1:11586750-11602059 GCA_032357425.1 Enteromius argenteus
AATTTGCTGTCTCCAGCCTGTTTCCATCCAACTGACCTTTTACTGATAAAATGCTGTGCGTGATGATGTCATCCTTAAAAAAAACAACTAATTGTTGCATAAGTTTTGGTATATCGCAAAAAAGTTTGCCCTTGAGCTGTTTCCATAATTTCACCTATTTCGCTAAATTATATGCTTTTTATATATTATCTAGTTGCTGTTATATAGTTTTCATGTTTTTGTACTTTGTTAGGCTATTCATTAGCAGGTGCAGTAGTAGTATTTTTTTTTTCTGATTAACTTTTGATAGATTGTATTGGAAATAGGAATGTTAATATATAAAATTTTAGATGCAATAGTATAAATATAATTTAATGCCCTTTTGAACTAGGCTACAGTGCTTATATGAGCAACACCATGAACAGGGATGCTGCCAATAGGCTAATTCTGTCATGTGACACCACATTTATTTGCGTTAAAGCCCATTTTCTTGACAAAAGGCGTTTCAAAACAATTTTTTGCGACATTTGAAGTATCGATATAGAATTTACGTGCTAAAGTTAAACGGAAAAAAAATATGTCGACACACGACTAATTTGAACATTTTTTAATTTTGAAGTGCTAAATATTATTTCACAAAAAGTTCTTGGATGGAAACCTGGTTATAGATGCATTGATGTAGATCAGGGCCATTCCCTTCAAAACGAAAGTAACGGTAATCCTCTGTGTCCTCTGTGACTCTGGAGTAAATGCCGACTGCTATATGCATTATCACATCCAACAACTTAAAACTTCAATCGCTCAATCTGAGACATTTTGAGTCGACGGTTTAGACAATTAGGAAGGGGTCTGTTCAGAACTATGTCACTCTGACAGGAATCTCAGAACAGCCTGATTTAAGAGATTTTAAAATAGAAATTAAAAAAGAAAAACACTCTGTGGAATTTTATCGTTATAGGATGGACGTGTACACACACTTCCAACACACATTTATGTTCAAATAACTTGTAATGCGAATTTTGCATTGGATGACCCCTTTAAGAGGATCCAGCATTTACTCTCATAATACCATCTTTGTGGACTCAAATCTACAAGAAATATAATAGCTTTTCACAGCAACTCAAAGAACTTTTGTTTTAATTTTAAAATGTTTGTTTACTTTGGCCAGGACATTAGCGAGAGTGCTGACGGCCAGATTGCGCTGTTGGTTCAGCTGACTGCGAGAGAGGAGGAAAAGCTCTTGCAGTGAGTAGCCAGCCAGCTGGAACAAAGGAGAGAGAGAGAGAAAAGTATCGTTAGTATTACACATATACAACAACACACGCATGCATTAGACTAATACAAACACCTTTTAAAAAAAGTACTGGCTTTAGTTCTAGTTTGCTGCCAGTCTAAAAACAATCCAGCAGATGAATGTAGCTGAACCCACTCACCTCTGGCTCCTCTCCATGGTGATGCAGGCCTAAATGGGTGGGCAAGTCTTTGGTGGGTGGGATGAGAGTGCCAGCAAAATCAAAACGGGCTTGCATCGCCTTTAATAAAGCATTCATGCAAACAAGAACATAGAATAACATTATTAAATCAGTATAAAATAAATAGTCACCCTATTTTCTAAGTATGTTTTAAATCTTGATTCATGCATGTTTTACTTTATAAATGTAGTTTTGACCTTGTAATTGTAAGGGTTGACTTCACTCTGGGGATGTATGCAAGACTTTTCTGCATGCATGCAGCAATGTGAGTTGTAGGGGTGGCCGATATACTGGTACAAATTTGTCAACCCAGTAGAGATTTTGGACTATTGTCCAAAACTTATTGGTGTGTACATTCTCATAGAGCGTGGAAGTATTGAACTGATTTATAGGCCTTGTTATATTTATAGGAAGTTAATTTTCTACTTTATAGGGCTTGAACAGTTAAATACAAACACTTGTGTGGGTCAAAATGGCCATCCTTGCAAGTATCCTCATAGTAAACGCAGTAGGTCTTAAGTGAAAGCAAACAGCTGAGAAAGAAACAGTATATTGGATCCGGGCAGCTCTTAAAATGACAGCAGTCTAATATCCCTGCTATATGTCATTCATGTTAATCAACAACCGAAGAAAGAAAATCTCTTACTGCTTTTGACTAAATAACTTTTGTAACTTCGATAATAAAAGTTTTTATAAATGTGATTATTTTATACAATGTATGTAGCATTTCTTATTTCTTTGTTGTACTGTTTTTTTTTTTGGCTTGTAGTTATTTTTTTTATGTCTTCAGCAAACTTTTGTTTGATTTTTTAAATTTAGGCCAGTATTTAGGCTTGCCTTAACAAGCACAACTAAATAAAGCATCTCCTTAGGTTTAACCGTTTGTACCTTTTTGGTGCTCTGTTTCCTGGGTGTAGGAAGGTCTCTTGTCCATTCCAGTTTATCTTGCTCTACCTTGTCCATATGAAGCCATTCCTTTTGAGGCTTGATTGGCAGCTCCTTCTCTGTAAATAATAAAACAACACCAATATTACAAATGATTAATAGTAACAGAAAAAGCACTAGACGTTCAGTTAGTTTAACAGCCTATTCCAGTTCCCATGTACATTGACATTCACAGCACCACATGCTGACAGCAGTGCAACTAGGGAAGGACTGTTCTCTCAACAGTAACCCCTGATGTGCTTCATCCATAAACGTCAATAAGTTCCTCTTATCTCTATTACCTTAAAACAAATTGGTGCTTGCTCTAGCTAACTCTGCTCTAATCAGACTAATTAAAATTGATGCATCTGCCGTAGCATGCTGGGCTCACAGCTTAGCTGGACAGATCTGCAAAGTGTACAGTCCTGAATATGTGTGGTGACTTCCAAGCCAAGGGGGAAAAACGAACTGGAAACCATCCAGCTTGTGCTGACAAGATTGAGAAGCCCACATCCGGTACATTAGCTTTACTTTCTAAAGCTGTATGCATGCAGACCAGTCTAAAGTCCCGATTCAGCTTTCTTCATGAAACTAAAGCAATGCTGTAATACATGTGTATTGTGAGTAGCATGTGTCAAAAAAAATCTCAAATACGTAGGTTTATTGTGTAATATCATTTTTACAACATTTATTCACCATGCATTGGTGCATGATGTGATCTGTCTCTGCTAAACAAGCTCTGAACTCACTTACCTGTAAATGGAGGTTGAGCTACAAGCTGATTCTCATCTTCCTCATCATCCTCCATGGTATCCCTCTGAGATTCCTGAGCTTTTATTGTGTGGTCTAACTGTGGAGACGTGCTATTAGGCAGAGGTTCATTCAGGAAGTCTTCTCTTTGCACAGGACCAGACGCTGACTCAGATGCTGGGGTTCTCTGTGCCTTTCGAGATCTTACGAAGTCTACTAACCTAGGGTCTGACATAATATAATAAGATGAGGGTGAAGTGAACAAAATGTCACTGTTACAAATGTTACAATTGTCATACACCACGAATCAGGCAAAAATAGGGCCTGAAAATGAAGACTTCAATAAAAAAAATTAAATCAATAAAACAAAATGTGAAACATTTTGAATTCAGAAAATGTCAATCAAGCTCATGAGGTCAAATTTTTCTTAATGTTTTTGAAAAAAGCCTTATGTTCACCAAATATGCAATCACTTAATCAAAAATACAATAAAACATTAATATAACATTTTTCGACAATTAAAATTTTCTGAATTTTTAGAACACATTACAGTTTCCAGTGTCACCTAAGCCCTTAGAATTATTTCTAATATGTTGCTTTAGTGCTGTAAATAGCTGTTTCCATCTACCTATTTTTATGCACATTTTGGAGTATCGATTAAAAAACGCTGGAAAGAAACATCATGATGCGTATAAATTCTAAAAATGTGCATAAAAACTTATGTGCACATTTGAGTAGGATCACATTTTTATCTGAAAAGAATGCATGCCAAAAAACTACGATGGAAACACATTTACCAAATAAATTCCACCATGTGCATTGAAAAAGTCTTGACTTTGCATTTTTTAGACAGGATAACTTGACTAACCAGTGGATCGATTGTGTTTACAGCATCTATATGTTGTTTTTGGTCATTCTGAAACGCCTGAGAAAATTCGGTCATCAAAGTATTTCTGTACACTTGTCTTACACGACTGTGTTCCCGTGCAAACACCTGGCATCCACCTCCGAAAGCAATGACTGCATTTATTGTGTTTCATCTGCTCACTCTGAGGTGCAGGTAATTCAGTGGCTTCTCCTAGTTTTCTTAGGGAAAATATAGTGCCAGTTTACCAAGAAGTGACGATTTTGTTTTCTTAGATGGAAACAATGCTTTATTTGCAAATGTTTTATGCAATATTCCAGTTTTGCGCATAAGCTTAATTCGAATCTTTGGATGGAAGCATAGCTAACGTTGAAATATTTTTGTGAAAACCGCTATACGTTTTTTTCTCTGAATTCTTTGACTATCAGAAAAGTATTTTATTTGAAATAAAATTATTTTTTAACATCTTTACTTTAACTTTTGGTCAATTTAAGGCATCATTACTGTAACCAAAAGTACTGATTCTTAAAAAAAACAAAACATTATATATATATATACACAATTTAAGTCTAATTTATAAAATTTCTATACTAAATAACACTGCACATTATAATAAATCAGAAGAATAGCTTGTTAGGGACAAAATCATACATATATATATTACATTTCCCAGAAGTTAACAAAAATATATTTGTATATGCAAGTTTTTTTCTTACAATAACCTAAATAAGAGGCCATTCACAAAGATTACATTTTTAAAATAAATTTGTCATCATAAGTGTCAGTGGAAGATCTCGAACTTACCAAGCTGTGCCAGCAGCTTCTTCTGTTCCTCCATTATATCACTCTGGGACATCGCCTGCAACTTAGCCTGATTCTCCACATGGATTTTCATCGTTTCCATGGCACTATTTGCAATCCTAAGTCCTTGACCCGTAAGTAGCACAGGGCCACCAACACGGTCTATAACAGAAGCCCAATCAGAAAATACATAATGCTAGTTAACCATTAAAAACTGTGACAGCACTTACCCATTACATCTGACTCCGGTCGTTCAGTCTCCATATTCTCCAATGGTGAGAAGCTCACATGTCTAGATGAAGAAGACTGATTTCTAGTCTCTGAACCATTTAAAGAATGAACATCTTCTTTCTTAGCCCTTTGCGCTTCAATCTGACGTGCAAAAATACTTTTTCTTCCTTTAGGAGCTGTTTCCTGCCCCTGAGCACGGTGAGAAATACAGAAACGTCAAAGAAACAAACAAGCTAGGAGGGATTTTGTGCACATATAATATTTTCTCACCTCACTTTCCATTACAGATCTATGTAAGACTTTAGGGAAAGCAGCGCCTGTGATACACGGGAACGACACAGGTACTGCACTCGTGTCCCTCTCCTTTGGGAACACATAAACAATAAGCATGGCATTGGCATGATGACATTCAATAAAACAACAGGCACACTGTAAGAAAAGTGACTCACAATGATTCTAGATAGGACAGCACTGATGTGGGTATCATGTCTGTCAATTTGCTCTTCTGGGTCCTCATCTTCAAAACGCACCCGCTCCTGTTTAAAGCGTGACTTCTTTGGAGGTGCAGGGGTCAAGGTAGGAAGCTCATCTGGAAGATCTGAAGGTGTAGATGAAGTAATTTCAGTACAAAGTTAATATTAATTGGTTGTATATCAGTCTGAAATTATTTAAGCAGGTCTAATGAAACTCATAATTAAACTTGTTCAAGAAAGACGCTCAGAAATGTCTAACCTACCTTCTATAGTCACCACATCTCTGAGGTTTCCCTGCTCCTGTGCAGCAGCTGCAGCAGCGTCTCCTCTGCGTTTATCAGGGCGCTTCACTACAGCGACAGAGGACTGACCGCCAGCCGCCAGAAGCTCCTGCTGCTCCCGGAGCAGATCCGCCTCGCTGTCTGTGGGCTTGGGACGCCGCAACATCCCGAATTAGACTCTCAGAAATAATAACGATTCAAGATTTAGCACTCAAATTTGCCATTTCATCTTGTACTTCACTGACTGACAGCCTGAAAGTTTTCTTGTATTGTCCCTCAGCTCAAGTTTCTAGTATTATTATTATTATTAATAATCAGTCTGTGATGCGCACAGTAATGATAAAAATATTCCTCGTTTGTGGTCGGTTATGCCTTGGTCATCTATCAGCTATCTGACTGAATATGTATGTACACTAAACGCACAACCAACACATGCAGAGTTTACAGATGTGAATCCATTTCCGGGTTATGCGTAGCCATTACAAAATAAAAGCCTTTCGGTTTAGGAGTTTTTTTTGTTTTTTGTTTTTTTACATAAAAGATTACATCGTTATTAAATTATATAAATATATAATATAAAAAAGTAACGCATTTAGTTTATCATATATTCTTATTTTTTTATATTTACCTTACTAGAACCTTATTTTATTTTCCCTTTTCTATCGCAGAAATAATATTACATGAAATTATATTTATTTAATATAAAATGATATATTTATTTCATGAATATATGAACGACAAAGAGGCTTGCTATAAAGGATAACAGAAATAATATTTGAACAAGATCCTAAGAAATGCTTTATTACAGAGATATCTCTGACTTTCCTCTGATCACTTTAGCAGTTTATACCATACACGTACATCTGATTATCATCACATAGGCTTATGTTTATCATTATTCTATCTAATAAGTATATATATTAGAAGATAATTAACTTTTAAAATATTTCTACCCTATAAAATGCTTAATACTCATTAAGTTAGAGATTAGTTAATAGCTAGTTAAATATATCTTCAAAGCCCCTATTTTTAACCAACATGGCAAAACAAGCAGCTTCTTTATCTAATTATGCTGATCGCATCTCGCGCAGTTCAGTGAGTTCAGTACAAACACAAATCAAAGAATCCGCTTCGGTCTCCACGAGACTTTGGAGAGCAGTTGTCGGGGTTTTTTTTTTCTCCCTCCGTCCTCCGCAGTCTCCCCGCGGTCTCCGCCCCCCGGTCTGCCTGAATGGGAACACCCAGAGCGGGATCCCCGGCGTTCCTGGCATCCATCCCAAACACAGCACCGCCGGGACAAAACAACGTCCTGCTGAAGCGCGTTTCATTGAAAATAGCGGCGTATTGCAGATAACATATTTGACTGCAATGTTACACCTGCTGCAGGATGTTGTCTCTAGATCTGGAAACTGATACTACTGCGGAGGACACAGCGCCAAGCACCCCAGATGGTGGCGCGGAGACACCGGCCAGTCTCGATGTGCTGGAAGAGGTATGAGACGAGTCTTATGAGTACTAGATGTACCATAGTCATCAAGGAGAAGATAGGATTTATGCATTATAACCCCTTATAGACTCTAATTGTCTTAGTGTGGTTTGACTTGTTCCAGTAAAGGCTGGTCACAGTAAAGGTATGTCTGAGATTGAGAAAATGTTATTACAAATTCACTTCTATTTGTTGTCTAAAAGAACCGTAAAATGCAGTAAGGTGTTTTTGTTTTCAAGCAATTCCTCTGCTTCCAACTGATGCATAAACTTTATGGTGCACAAGTTACTGATAATCATCCTTAATGAAACTCAACTCTTTGAGTAGTGTAGTGTATAGTCAAAGACCACAGACTGCAAGTCCATAGAAATAAACCCAATAGGATGCAATGCTTTCATTTAGGCTGTATATGGTTTACACTTTTTTTGTGGTGGTTTTAAAATCATGCTACTGTAGCTTGATGCACAACTTCTATATAATAACAATGAATCTGACAAGACTCCAAGAAATGAAAAACAGATTTAAATTGCATTTAACACCAGGTATAGCTCTAAATCTGTTGTCATATTCACTGCACTCAGCCGATTTGTGCATTGATCAACACCTCTGTAATACACTGCTGTAATTATGGAATTGCCACTGTGGAAAAGATTATATGCCTGTTAGCCTGAGAATCGCCCTCACCACAGGGAGTTAGAGCAGATATGTTTATTTTGGATAACACCTTTCCTAGCCTGCCACTGTTGCTGATTCCAACCTGCATCTCTGATATTAATTTTATTGGTGCATATTGCCTTGTGATGCTTTCTGGTATGGCCTGCCAGTTCTGTGAATGTGCCTCAGCTCATCTTTCACACAAATCCTGCTTTGCTGGAACTCAGAGCTGTGATTTGATCTCTAAAAATTACATTTAAACTGGTACGTCAATATCACTTGTTTTTTGTTTTGTTTTTTAGATGTTATTCTTTATCTAGCAGTAAGCTACTATATAAAATGTACTGCTGTAGATAAAGAATAATATCATCACCAAGTGAAATCGACATTATTATATAACATTAGAAAATATATTATGCTGCACAATTTTGATTTTATAAAAAATGTAATTTCTTCAACTAAAAACTTTACTGAAGAGGATTGAAGTTGACTGGTGAAGGAATGTTTGTCGTTTGTCTTTTAATTTTGAGCAGTTGCTTCAAATTAAACTTCATTTTTAAGATGGTACTACAGTAAGCCGACAAACAAAAGTAGTACCCCGCATACAGTATTCCTTAAGTCATTATCAAGTTTCATGTAATCTGCTTAGGCATCTTAGATCACAACCATATTATGTCCAAAGTTTCACATATCCAAGAGCATGAGGATATTTTTCTATAGTATGCTTTTGAATGGCTGACTGTTAGCTCTGTCACACTATTCTCTTTCATGTGGGATTTCCATTATTGATGTTGCACCTCACTCTCCCCTCTTTAAAAGCCTTTCAACCCTTATAAATATCAGAAGCTGTGGTATTAGCTGCTGAAATGTACAGACACTTATCGGAGAACAGCATACTTTCTCAACTCATACAGATGATCTGAGTGCATTTTATATTCAAAACACAAATTTGAGATTTCTGATCAGTTAAGTTAAATAACAACAGCTCCGTAGTATGTTTTATTCAATGAACTTTCAGTAATAACTGACATTTTCATCATAATTTGTGTTCAGTAGCTCAGCACCTGAGATTGAAATCCACAAACTCAGAAATAGGAGCAATTTCCTCTTACAAAAAACAACTTTGCATTGCCAAAGATGTGTATCAAATCCAGAGTTATCACACAAAAGCACTTCTGAGCTACTCTCCTGCAGGTTTTGAATATAAAAGAAAAATCAATTTGATAGATTTTGTCTGGCATTGACTGAAGACTCAAGAAAAAGTTGCAATGACATCCACCATGTTTTGCTTAATCATTGCCTGGAATCACAATGCTCTATGATTTTCATGATTCGGAAAAGGCAAAAATTGTGGAATAGAATCATAAAATTGGAAGTACCTGTAAAATGTACTAATGGTTTACCAGTTTAATACAGGTCAGTTACCTTAAGCTTGTCTTAGGTTTAATCGACATAATCTGAAGACTTTGCGCCAGGATGTCCTGTAAGTAATTAAGTCTGAACTGATGAACTGCAATACAGTAAATCCTTGTCAGGCCCCACTTTCTCACATAGATCTATATCCCTCTAGTCATGTTAAGGGTTTACTGTCAAAGTGTTGTCTGCACTTTGCACTCAGATGCATGTCTATTGCAGATTTCATTTAGAAATTAAATGTATTTTATTTATTTTAAAGGGTTAGTTCACCCAAAAATGAAAATTCTGTTATTAATTACTCACCCTCATGTTGTTTCAAACCTGTAAGACCTTTGTTTATATTCGCAACATGAATATATTTTTTATGAATAAGAGCTTTCTGACCCTACATAGACAGCAATGTTCAAGGCCCGGAAAGGTAGTAAGGACATTGTTAAAATAGTCCACATGACCATCAGTGGCTCAAAACATTAATTTCTGGAGATTATTTTGGTAGTTTTTGTGTGCAAACATATATATATATATATATATATATATACACATACATACATGTACATAGTGTATCTAACATAAACATAGTTATTATTTTTATATATATATATATATATATATTTTTTTTTTTTTACTCTCTGTGCAACTTTGTATACAGCGGATTGATTTTAATAACTTTAATGTACTTTAAGTGTGCACCAAACAGACATTAATGTAATATACAAGTATTGGATCAGGACTCCGTATCTGCAAATACTTGATATTCGGGACATCCCTAGTAATTTTGTTTGTTTTTATTATTCTATTCATCTTTTATTCATTTAATACATTTATTTCTTCATCTTGAACATCAGATAGTTGGTAAGGCAACATTTCGTTCTTTTTTTTAGCTTTATTTCAATTGCCAAAAACATTGTTTGATAGTTTTCTTTTTTTTTGTTAACAGCACTGATCTAAAGATATCCTCAAATATAATTTACTCATATAAGTGACAAAATTTCTAATAATCTGTTTTGTGTTCACTACCTCTTGTTTTCTTATTCACATTTTTATGCTTATTACTATATCTCTTTCTCATTATTCCTTGTAGCAATGGCCAGTAAAGCAGTCCCTAAGTGCCTCTATGTGCCGCGAGACGCACTGGCGATGCCTCCTCCTGTCGCTGCTCATGTACAGCTGCCTGGGTGCTGTGACCTGGTGTCAGCTCACACAGGTCACCAAGCTAAGCTTCGATTCCTCCAGTACTTCCATCACAGCGTCAATGAACTCTCTCAGAGGAGGAGGTCGCGCCATGATATACCACGACAGCCCTTGCTCTGATGGTTATGTATACATCCCCTTAGCCTTCCTGCTCATGCTCTACGCCGTTTACCTTATGGAGTGCTGGCACTGTCGCGCCCGCAACGAGTTACAGTGCAAGGCCAATGTAGAGAGTGTGTACGACAGGGTTCTGCGCATGCGCCAAGCCCGACCGTGCGTGTGGTGGAAAGCCATCAGTTACCATTTCGTACGCAGGACTCGACAAGTAACGCGTTACCGGAATGGAGATGCCTACACGACAACGCAGGTTTACCACGAGCGTGTTAACACGCATGTAGCTGAGGGCGAGTTCGACTACAGTCGCTGTGGAATGAGAGACGTGTCGCGCAACTTGCGTGGACTGGAGGGTCACGCGGCGACACGGTTGCATTTCTCTAAGTGCTTCAGCTTCACAGGAGCAGGACCTGAAAATGCTTACCTCAACCAACGAGCTAGGTTCTTCTCAGAGATCGAGGGACTGGATGACTACATGGAAGCCCGCGAAGGCATGCTTCTGAAGAACATCGACTTTAAGGAGCACCTCATTGCTTATGTGGATCCCGACAAAATGCCGTGGTACACCTCGCGGGTCACCTTCTGGTTGGCGGCTCTCCTTATGCTCTCCTGGCCACTGCGAGTGCTGATAGAGTACAGGACGGCATTTGTGCACTACCAAGTGGAGAAACTCTTCGGACTAGAGTATAGCAACAACAGCCCATCTCCAGACGCCGACGCCCCCTCAAGAAACACTCGCTACGGCCTTCCGAGAGCAGAAACCGTCGACAGTACGGAGCTGGAATGGCACATTCGGTCAAACCGCCAACTCATACCAAGCTACTCAGAGGCCATGCTGATGAACCTGGGGACTTCTGGGTCAAACCAAAGAGACAGCATTTCCTCCAACCACTTGCTGTTGGACAGCTGCTCAGCGCAGAGCTACGGGACACTGGTGCAGAATTGTGAGCACTGTTGCCAGCATGAAGGCGGGCAAAGACGGCCGACTCTCAGCTCTAGTTGCTCCTCCATCTTCTCTCGCCACACCTTCCACTCCCGTTTGTCCCTGGACACTTCGCACTTCTCTCTGTGCCGCATGTACGGCTCCAGGCGCACAGTGGGACTGTGGAGGAGCCACAGTAGTACACTTACAGAGCGCTGCTGCCCCGATGAACAGTGCTGCCGGTCTTACACCAGTCAGCTTGCGCTTAACGACAGCCCGCCAAACTACCAAGACGCTCGCTTCTTCCCAGTCCTCATTGTACATCGGCCTGAGGGCTGTGGGGACTCCTCTGAGGTGAGGAGATATTATGTTCGGAGAGGCTCCTGTTGTGTGGAGACTTCAGTTTAAAGTGGCCTGAAGTGGTCAAGCTGACTAATTCAGTGATATTAAACATTTGTTATTATTTGCACTATGCAGAAAGTGGACTTGATGGCTGTTGCTTGATGCCAAACTGATGAAGTGTATTCTCATGAACTTTGTCTTGCTCTAACAGCTAACATGTGCAAAATTAGAAACGTGGCTTATTCAGTGCAGCACTGAAGACTTTTATGTTTACATTTTGATTTCAATTAAAGGGCTGGATTGGAATTATCAATAAATAGAACCAGCTTTTCATACTATTTATGAAGAGCTGGCTGACAAATATTCCAGTTTCAATAAATTCATATAAAAAATTTAATCTTTCAACACATTACACATATATTTTACGTCCAAGACATGCATTGCTTGTAATGTTTGTGGTCACTAAAGGAAAGGGTTATGACTGCTGACTTGCTCCAAGAGAGAAAGAGAGAAAATTAATTCAATAGTTGCCATTTTGCCTTTGTTACTAACCTGAAATGTTTTTGTAAAGAAATAATTTTATAACAAGTTATATATAACTATAACAGGTTTTATTTATGAATATAAGACAAAGACTACAGATATTATAGCTGTCATTTTCACTATTATAATCTTATTTTGTTAATGCTAATGAATAAGGCTGGGTATCGAGTTCGATTTTTAGGTACCGACCGAATTGCCTCGATACAACCGAGTATCGAAAAACGTCTCGTCGTTCGGTACCTAAAGGGGTTAATCTCATCAACGTCAGTGAGCCAATAAGACTGCAGCACTAGCCAGTGTGTTTCACCATAAGTGTGTAAAATAGCCTTATGTTATTTATATCATTTACAGGACTGCACATTTCTGTCTCTACATTAAGTTGCGCTTTCTGTATCGCGCGCCGCACACACAAGTGAGCACACTCCCGCTTTCAATAGTATTTGTCAATATTTAACCGCAAAAAGATGAATTCTGTGTCTCTGTGTTAATGTATGGTGCAGGCGCGCGGTTTAGTTTACTAGCATACTGACCGTTGATATTAACGTCTTGCGTCTCACTAAATGAGGACATAAATACAGTAGGCTACATGAATAACATCTCCAGAACTGCTCCGAGGGTTACTTCCCATTTGAGTAAATCTATCGTCATATCATGTACACACAGAACTGTAAAGGTATTTACTACAAAAATTATTAAAACAGTTTTTCTTCAGTGTTTTAAACTGTAATATAAAATCCCCATTATTTTCCAACAATACAATGAAATCTTTATTAATTAAAAGACAAATGTTTTATGTCTTAAATAAATTTAAATACACAAAATTTTCAGAGGGGAAAAAATTATATGGCTATTTTAAGAATAAATAATAATGCGCTAGTGCAAAGGTAGCATAACAGATGTGTAAACTGAAAGCTATTTGAACTTTATTAAAACTAATTTACACTCACTCATCGTGATGAATATATTTTTTTCCATGCAGCGGCTCAGGAGATGAGGTTTTGAGTCTGTATAAATGTCAACAAGCTGAAAAAAATGTTTTTTTGAGATAATGTAATTTTGTTAAAACTGATTTCATTAAATTTGGCTATCGAAAAAGCTATCGTTCAGGAACTGGTATCGAACTCAAGGTATCGGTGTCGAAATGTTTTGAACAATACCCAGCCCTAATAATGAATATGAACACTATGTTGGCATCAAGAATTGTCTTTGATGTCTGATTTACATAAACAAAGGTTGCATGGCAATTTGCTCACATTGTTTCAGGAAATTAAGTGATTTAGTATGTGAGAAAGTCAAGAAATGCTGTTGAAATGGCAGTGACTGTTAAAAAAAATAGTGCATAATAAAATTGCTCCAATGCTAAAACATGCAAATGACCCCCAACTGTTTTATTCATCTGATTTTATCTATCTACCAAACCTTATCAGTGGGTACATACTGTGAACCTATCAGAAAGCGACTATTTTTCATGCTATTAAATTAATATTTTTTTGTGAATAATTTTCTCTTGTTAACTTCATGCACTGATTCATAGCCTATATTTGGTGCTAAATGAAGCATGTAAGTGATTGTTTTCCTACCTCCAAAGAATAAAGCTTGGGAAACCAGTTCACTCCGCATTGCATTCTGGGTAGCCACGGCCATGTTTGGGGACATACTTGTCAGCTGTCAAGATATTAGTACACAAAGATAATAAACAAAAAATAACAATGGACCGAACGATGATCAAGTGTAAGATTACATATAAAGAAAAACTCAACTCAAGACAATCAAAGAACTCTATCCACGAACACAAAGAGTGGTTCAATGATCTTAACGAGCTCCCGCACGTAACCTTCCTTGATGTGCTTACTCACTTGTTTGTGGTGTCAGTGCGTATACATTTGAGCAATTTAAATAATTATAAATCTTTAGAGGCCCACCTACAATTTACAGATGGGTGTAACACTGATAATGCAGATTATGCTGTTCGTGCATAGGTAACATGTTTAATGTAAAGTTGTCAAATCGATTAATCGCATCCAAAATAAAAGTTGTTTATATAATGTACATTTTAATTCTATATAAATACACATCCATACATAGGAATATATAAGAAGGAAATATTTACATGTGTGTGTATACTGTATACATATATGTTCATATGCATGTGTACATATTTCTTACATGTATGCATGTGTATTTATATACATGTAAATATACACAGTACACACACATTGATCAACATAAACTTTTATTTTGGATGTGATTGCTCAAAATCTATTGATTTTACATCCCTTTTTTAATGCCACAGTTTATGATTTCATAACGACACTGGGGCACATATTAGTCAAGGCACAGCATAGTCACAATCTTGTCCAGGAACATCATATCTTCACCTTAACATGGGAGTGCCAGTGTAGTACTTCACCTTTGCATCATCATCTTTAAATCAATCCTCATCAGTCTTCTCCTTCAGTCTCCTGTTCTCCTCCAACAAGCAGTTAATTTCAGCACGTCTGCAACTACAAAGATGGCATTTCTGCTGTTCTGTGGTGTTGTAATCTGAGTCGACATCACCCTTTTATGAAGCATCATCTGCTGTTGCAGCTTCATCCATCAGTCTCTGGCCAGATACATCTAGTGGTGCAGGTGTGGCATGATCCCCTGTGACAGCTTCCGCTCCAGCGCCACTGATTTAAAAATGTAGACACGTTTTGTTTATAACTTACTTTTGTGAAAATGTCATCTGTGAAAATCTGTGATTGAATAATTACGGTGACCGGGAGGGGACGTCTGTGGTTCACTTAGTTTTGTCGTGGCCACGACTTATTATCTCGTGGGAACGTGATATTATGTCGTGGCCTCGAGATGCTATGGTGAGGG
>JAUCMR010000039.1:11602137-11614453 GCA_032357425.1 Enteromius argenteus
AGTTTTGTCGTGGCCACGACTTATTATCTCGTGGGAACGTGATATTATGTCGTGGCCTCGAGATGCTATGGTGAGGGAACGACATCCGTTTCTCGTGGCCACGAGTTTATTGAGTAAACAAACCTGCGTGACCATAGCAACCCGGGATTATCCGAGATGGATTCGGTATTATTTTATTTTGAATTAATATTAATTATTATAAAAATGATTGTATTATAAAAAATATTTCATTTTTTTTTAATGTTTTGTTAAAAGTGCTATATAGATAAAGAATTAAATAATTAATTATAATAATAAATTATTATATTGCACGCAATGTAGGCTTATTTATATTAAGCTTATCATAAAAAATATTACATTAATATTAAATGTCCATTAACGCATCGTCTTCGTAATAATTATCAGCATCATCATCAACAACAACAATATAATATCACGTTCACACGAATAAATCGTGGCCAAGACAAAACTAAGTGAACCGAAGTCGTCCCCTCCCGGTCACCGTACGAATCAAATCTCCACAGAGGTCTCTCAGCAGCCAAAGCAAGCGCGTCTTGTTGCTATGCCAACATCCCAGAGCTAGCGAAGCTGTGGTAACTTTACCTTTGTCTGCGAACTGGTTTTCTTTTTTCTTTGTTATGAACTGCTTTGAAAAATAAAAAAAAACACTTTTCAGCGTGAGCTCTGACGTGATTTGTGCAGTGTGTCGGTAGGTGACTTCTCATAATAGCCAAAGTTGCACTTTTTTATTTTAATTTATGTATTTATTTTAACTTTTTATTTGTTTATGTATTTATTTTGCACCTTTATCATTTTCAGTGGGGCTTTTGTGTGGTGGTTTAAAACGGTAGCCAGATTTCTTTTGTTTTTAAGCCAGCAGGCTTTAAGAATCAAATAATCAATTTCTATTTGATCATCGTTTCCTTTTATAGAGGATTTCCCATAAGGAATCATGAATTTACAGCATGTCAAATGGAGACCAGGACACCACAGCAAGCGCAGAGAGGACCGTCTGTACAAGCAGCTTCTGAATAATGCAAGCCAGACCCTTTCTTTCTCCAAAGAAGTTATGGACGAAATGGGGGCCGTTTCATACAGAAAAGCTGACTTTAGTTGGCTTTATCATGCCACAGGCCCCTTAGCACCTGTTACCAGATTGAAAAGAATAAAGAGGCATGAGAACAATGAAATAGCCTGGAACATCAATCAGTTAACCCAAGAAGAAGGTAGAATTTCAGTTCAGACTCCTGCAGTGAACACTAAGGTACCTTTCTTGAATCTCATTGATCAGAGCAAGATGTATGATGTGTTTAGAATAGCAAATCCGTTCAGGATGTTAAAAGTGCACACCTGTCTGAAGGAATCCTCAATAGAGGATTGTGAAGCCCAGAGCAGCAGGTGGCAGGGGTTCGCACAAAATAAGACGGGGCAAATATTACAGCTGAGGAAACAACACAGGTAAGATTATTACTTTCATCATTTCTAAATACATCTCCCTTAAAGGGACAGTCCACCAAAAAATGAATAATCTATCGTTTACTCAATCTGATGTCGTTCCAATCTTGCATAACTTTCTTTCTCCTCTAAAACGTAGAAGAATATGTTTTGAAGAATGTAGGTAACCAAACCATTTTCGTTCATTTTCCCTGTTTTCCCATTGTATGAACAAAAATATAGTGTAAGTCGATGGGTACCGAAACTGTTTGGCCAATATTCTTCTTAATGTATGTTGCACAGGAGAAAAAAACGCATACAGGTTTGTAGTGACATACAAGTGAGTAAATGATGAATTTTCATTTTTGGACAGACTATCCTTTAATGCATACACCAACTTAGTCCAAGGCCACACATAGATCTTTGTGGTGTCTGTACTCATTTAACAGAATACCAGGTTTTGTGCTCTCTCCAGTAAGCACAGATGTGCAGAACCACTTAATTAAGAAAGCAACCACTGTGACCACGAAATACATTGAGATCCCACAGGCCCCTCGGCTACAAGACATCTTGAATCCACGTGCTGTCACAAAGAACGTCTCTGAACAGGAGATCTTCTCAGGTAGACTTGCACATGTACCTTGAATGTGACTTTTTACTTGCAGTTGAAGTAGTACAGTAGTGTTAAAATGTCATTGTGATATGGAAAGCTGAAAGGTTCCTATGTGGCTAAAATATTTACATTACTGTCTTCCATGTACTTTTTAGCAGGAACTGGTAGAGCTGTAAGAGGAGAACAGCGATGGATGGATCAGCCCACCAAAACTGTCTATGTCCTTAAGCAGGGTCTCAGACCTCCTGACTTCAGCGGACAGGACCCTGAGATGCCAAAACAGTCTGTGGCTGAACTTTCCACACTTCGCTATGCAGTTGATCAATGGAGGAATGCCTGCAACATCAGTAGGTGTTTCTTTTCACAACTCTGTCGCAGCTTACCAATGGTTGCAGAAAAGCAGCTCGAATACCTGCATACATTTTATTGTTTTTGCATCGATTGCTCACATGGAAACCCCTTTTGGAAAATCATTATTTATTTCATCTAGAGTTGCCCTTGCAGAGAGTGACCATCAAGGGCCTAAAAAGGGCTCTTAGTGACCCTAATTACCAAGTGCGGCTGGAGGCCATCTTAACTTGTTCATTGGGAGCAATTAATAGACCACAAGAAGAGCTCGACCCAGGCAAAGCAGGTTAATCGTCAGCTAAAAACACATTTTTCAATGCATACAAAATATATTGTGCCATAATACAATATACTATTCAAATACTGCGTTGTATTTAACTTTCTATTCATCACAGGTTTTCAGGCACAACTGTTTTTAACATTGATAATAATAAGTAATGTTTCTTGAGCAGCAAAATCAGCTGATTCCTTCTTTGCTCAGGTAAACATAGTAAGGGATGCAAATTGAAGGCATATCCTCAGGAGCTGCAGGATCTCATTGTCTCAGCGCTTGATGACCCAGTGAAGAGAGTTCAGATGGCTGCTGCAGTGTGCCAGTATGCCATGAGGACACCTAACGCTCGTGCCAGAGACATACTACGAAGCACTTTGAGTCAAGGTCTGTGGAAGAATACCAATGCCTAAAACCTAAAATTACTAACAAACAATAATGTCACAGGTAAAGCTGTCTGTTCTACTCTAAATGACTATCATATGCTATGACTCAGACCCTTCTGGCACAGGTGCAGACAGCTGGGTGGCGGCACAGTGCTTGGCGATAGACGGTGATGCGAGTCAAGCTGTCATACAGAGACTCCTGTCACAGCACTTTCTCAGAGACGTTCCTTCAGATCACGAGCAGTCTATGATGCTTCTCTCCAACATTAGCAGCAAGACTGTGAGTGACTCTCTCAGTGGTTAAAAGATTGTATCATTTATGCATGCACAAGTCATTCAGTTTATCTTACTCACATAAATGCTTTTTTTATACACCACTGTTTAAAAGTTTGAGATTTGTAAGGTTTGAAAGAGGTCTCTTATGCTGACCAAGGGCATATTTATTTGATCAAAAATATAGTAAAAACTACAATATTGAAATATTACTACATTTTAAACTTACTTTTTAATCAATTTTGAAATGTAATTTATTCCTGTGATAGCAAGGCTGAATTTTACTCCAGTTTTCAGTATCACGTTAACCATCAAAAATAATTCTAATATGCTGTTTTAGTGCTCAATAAATGTTTTTATTATCAATGTTGCCGATTAATAGTTTTGTGGAATTTTTGGATGAATACAAAGTTCAAAAGAACAGAATGTATTTGAAATAGAAAGAAAATGTGCCATTATAAATGTCCTACCCGTTTGATCAATTAAATGCATCCTTGCTGAATAAAATAATTAATTTATTAAACAAACAAAAAAAATCTTTTTACTCTTTCTAAACTTTGCATGGTGTTTCCCATCCAGACACTAGTGCGCTCTCTTCTGGCAGAAGAGTTAAACAACGCTAACTGGAGAACACGAGTTCAGGCCTGTACTAGCATCGCACAACTCAGAAGTCCAATAAACAAGGTATCATGTATTTCCTTACTAAGCTTCAGACTATCTACATATCTAATATCTCTAACGGTTGTAGAAAATACTATTGCTTTCCATGCAGGATCTTTGCAACAAACTGATGTACATGATGTGGAACGACTGGAGCTGTGCCGTTCGTCACGCTGCAGCACTGGCTCTGAGTAAAATGAATGCGGCCAGAGAGATGCACAGTGAGCTGAGGTGACTATCTCTGCCCAACAGACATATCAGAGGGTTTGGATTTAGTTCCTTCTTAACATGCAATATCTCCACAGCGTGAAGCTGAAGGAGGGTCCAGCTGCTTGGCAGGTGGAAGCGCTGATTTTCATTGGTCAGCTCAGTATAATGACACCGAAGCTACTGCCTACTTTTCTGCAGTGTTTTAATGATGACTTTGTGGCTGTGCGCAAACAAGCTTGCTTGACTGCAGCATCTCTAATGATGGATGACCAGTTGGTGAGGAAGTAAAGCACAATAGATCTTTGATGGCATACGGACAATAAAAGACTGTGAAAAAGAAATTGAGGGTTCACTCAAACGACCACATAAAACATGTTCACAGGTCCTGGATCAGCTAATTAACCTGATGCAGAATGATCCATTGTGGGAGGTGAAAGTGGAAGCTGTTAATGGTAAATGTGAAAACAAATTAAATTTCTTTAAATTTTGAAAAAGTGCTGAAAATTGATTACTCTCAGGCCATCCACGATGCAGATGAGTTTGTTTCTTCATCGTAACAGAGACATTTAGCATTCCATCACTCGCTCACCAGTGGATCTTCTGCAGTGAATGGGTGCCGTCAGAATAAGAGTCCGAACTGCTGCTAAAAACATCTGCATGGTTCCAGTCAACTGTTGCTTCCAGTGAACATATGAGTATCTATAATATTATATTATCTATCTATAATGTTGCTTTCTTCAATGAAAACATCATCTCAGCTGAATCAGAAGAGAAATATGCAGATCAATCAGAGATTACAAGCAAAAGCAGTTCTAAACAAATGTGAATGGATTTTGATGAGAGAAGACAACAATGAACAAGTATTTTCATCAGAAGTGGTCATTTAAATTTAAAACTTTTACTGCAAACACACTGCTTTTCAGTTTACAATAAATTAATTGGTGGACTGTAGTCCACAGTGGCACAGTGTGGATTACTTGTGGATTATTATGATGTTTTAATCAGCTGTTTGGACTCTCATTCTGACGGCACCCATTCGCTGCAGAGCATTCATTTGTGAGCAAGTGATGGAAAGCTAAATTTCTCCAAATCTGCTCTGATGAAGAAACATACTCCTCTACAACGTAGATGCGTCAATTTCAACAAACATTTATTTTTGGGTGAGCTATTTCTTTAATCAGTTAACGTACTGCCATTTTGTGTCTAATAATGAATGTTACTATTTTTTATTATTGCATTAAAAAAAATTGTATTATATAAATTAAGCTTTAGGAAAAATAGGTTGGAAGAACCCTGCTCTCCAGGAGCTGCTGATGTGGGCTGTACACCATGAGGAGGAGCCCAGTGTGCGCATTGCTGCCTGTAAGGCCCTGAGTACTTTAGGTGCAAAGGGTCCAGAGTTACAGCATTTCTTACAGGAGCGATATGCACTGGAACCCAACACTGAGGTGCAGAGGTGTGTGCTTGAATTAGGCCACAATCATTAGAAGTAAAAAATGTTACTTTAACCATTTTTCTTACTAAGGCACATTGAAAGTCTTCTGAAAAAGCTTGGATACAGTCTGAAGGGAAACGAAAGCAAGATTCATGAGATAAAGCTCCAGGTTATTTCCTGTTTATTTTCATTTTGTTTTGTTTTTTTTATTAATAATTTATTCATTTAACTAGTTTTTAGTCACTGTGTGGCCACCAAAGCTCTAGAAATGAATGTCTGAACATCACACTAACTGCAAGTTACTCTCTCTCTTGTTCTGTAGGTGGAGCTGTTGTGTACAAAACACATCATTACACAGAAGGTGCTCTTAATGGAAGAGAGGGGAAAGCAGCAAGAGCACAAATTATTGTGCTGAATTTATGGTTTCATTTGTCATGCTATATTAAAAATTATAAAACCAAATTAAATATTTTAAGTTGTCTCTCCTAAGTATCTTCCACGGCAGTCACTGACTATGAAGCAAGCAGGCTAATAATGTCCAAAATTGTTTAGATGAATCAGGTATGTAGCCATTCGCTACTTTTTTTACACTATTGGTATATTAAGGTATCAGCAATGAAAACTTAGATTTTGGTTTCAAATGTAGAACATTTATTTCTTATTATTCAACATACAAAAGAAAAAAAACTTGCATAAAATGAAACAGATGTCTCAGTATTTCCATGTTGCTGTAGTATGTAATCCATGAATTAGAACAAATCAAATCGGTTTTCTCTAATGTGCCTGTGTCAGCAACCGGAGGGTACACAAAATAGAGACATTATGAAACAAAACATAAATGTTATATAGTTTGAAGATAAAGTATACAGAAAAACTGTAAAAACGTATACTAAATCTAGTCTAGTTATTTTTATTCATTTAATATTCACTAGTATCCTGAACAAATGGTAGGTATCATTACATTTGAATATTCTGAGATTCTTTATCAACTGGACATGTCTTTAATGTTGGTGTGCAGATGGCCTCGTCGCTTAATAACTTGCTTGTACAGGTTTTCGACTTCTGTGCACTGAGCCAGCAGCTGAGTTATGGCGCTGTTCTGATAGAGAGAAGTAAAAGAACCGTTAGAATATGCAGTTATATCATAAACATGACAGGATTGCTAGAATAAAAGTAAATCACATATAGACACAGGTTTCAAAGAATAACACATGCTTATAACTACCACAGGTCTATATACTTTTAGTTCTAACAAGCATATTCTTGTTGTTTAATAAAAAAAACTTATACGGTATATATATATATATACGCTTACCAAATTACTCAGATAACTGTCAGTTTTTGGAATTGCTTGAATCATCTTAATTTTCACTTCCAAATTCTGAATGAAGTCTGCCACCATCCCCATAAGCTCTACCACATATCTGTTCACACAGGCATAAACAGTAACCAATAGTGTTAGCAATGCAATACAAATATACAATTTAAATGTGGCACATTAAATTAGTCTGACCTGTGAAGATCAGCATGAATGGGTAGGTTCTGCTGACAAAGTGGCTTTGTGAGTCTCTCTCGTAGGACAGTCTGTTCTCGTAACACTTCCTGAAGGTGGGAAGTGAACTGTTGCAAGGAAGCAAACCTTTGACCTTACAAACGAAATGGTCATTAATAAAATTAGAGTCTTCTAGTATATCAGTTTTGTGAATCAAATGTGCACAAATCCATTTACAGCACTTACTGAGGTAATGAGTGTGAGTGACGTCTGCGCTGTCTCTTTCCAGCTTCAGCAGCTCTAAATCTAAATTAGCCTTAAGTGAGCGGATGGCAGAAAAAAACATGGATGTCAAGGGGTAGTTCATACAAATATAAAAAAAAAATTGGTCATCGTTTACTCATCCCAAGTTGATGGTAGCCATTAACTTTAATAGTATTTTTGTCAATGGCTACCATCAGCTGTTACCAACATTCTTGAAATTATTTTCTTTTACGTTCAGCAGAAGATATAAAATCATACCGATTTGGAATAACTTGAGGGTGAGTAAATAATGACAGAATTTAATATTCGAATGAGCAATATAGAAAATATATATTAAGTTCGTTTTCAACCTGATCAAGATCACGTCTAATTCTGTTCAGCTTCTCAGCTTCAAGTAAAGATGTGGAAAAGACTTCTGAATCCCGTGGAAGAGCATCGAGCTCCTCCTATAAAGATAAACAACACAAATGCTTGACATTATCCACCACAGCAGTTTAAAATCTCAAAATGAGTCATATAATCTTAGTTTACCTGTGTCATGCTGCCTGATGTTACACATCTGGATAAAATCTTAGCGGCAGGTGTCACTGTATAGGTAATGGGGTCCCAGGGATTCATAACAGCTGAGGGCAATTAAACAAACAAACAAGCTAAATAAATTGTGTTTCTTCACGCTGAACAACAATATTTAATGTATCTTCATTATTGTAAGGGTAGGTGTAGACATTAATAAAACACAAAATAATAGGTAGAAAAAAATATTTATTGTTGGTTTCCAGTAGCTGTATACATTATAGTCAAAACCGCGAATATAACTGATAATTACAATATTTGCATTACTGTAAAGGTAAGTTTAGGGTTGTGGTAGGTTTAGATATTAATAAAACATAATTTGACAGGTAGCATTTTTCGTTTGTACTAACTTACCTACTTTTTAATGGGACGTAGCACAATCTGACAGGGTAACGTTAGCACAAATCGACAGAAGACCGGTATTAGTTACCTTACCTTTGTTGAAAGAGACGTCCTCGATCCGTCCGATTTTGATAAAACGTCTGTTGTGTCTCAATTTCAATCTACCGCCTCTTTCTCTCTTAAACATTAGCACAGCTACGCAAACGTATTAGCAGAGTAGATATCATCAATATACGCGCATACTCGCAGAGTATCCTGAATAAAAAGCATATGATATACAGATCATAGAAAGTGTAGCGTGACGCGAAACGCAACTTCCTACATTTATGCTACTTTCTGGGTCCGCAGATTCACAAATAACCGCAAAGATCATTTATTGCACTATAAATCAGGTATAACCAAACAACAATATATTTAAATAGTTTATGGCGGTCTTTATGCACAACTCAAATAATTTCTGAATGTACAATTTGTTGAATCGGCAGGCGTTAAATCGCCGATCACTTGCTCTTCAACAGATGCGCGCCATAACGTTAGCTGTTTACAAAGGTCTGCGCAGCGAATCTCTCATTAAATAACCAAATAAACGCATTAAATAAAAAACGAAACAAGCGTTTTAGCAGAAAGTTTGTTCAAGTAATTCTACTGAATTGGTCGAAATTGTCATATTCGCGAACAGTTTGATGAATCGTGATGCGTATATAGTTGACAGGCTGCGGAAAGAAGCGGGTCACACAATGACAACAGTAACAACAGCGTAACAAACCCCAGATGTCACTGCGCTAGATTCGTACTCGTCCGTCTGAAACGATAGATCCAGTGCAGCTCGTGTTTACCTTAATACATAGGCAGGGAAATGTCGGCTGCGGCGCGAGTAGCAGCGCCCGTGATGCTGTCCCGGTTCCGCGGAGCTCTGGTCGGCTCGGTGTTGGGCGACTGTATAGGCGGTGAGTTTGAAGGCGCTGTGGATGTGCCTTTAGATCGAGTCCTTCAGCATCTCAGCGCTCTGGAGGATGAAACACGGGGCGATGGTGAGTATTTCCGTATTTTAAGATTATTATTATTATACAATGAACATATTTACTTGTGTGTGTGTAATCACTATGGCGTTAGGCCATATTACACTTGTGCATAACCCTCTGATACTCCTCATTTAGGGGTCACATTTGTTTTATTGTCACTTTTTTGACATGAATGTACAGTATTTTGTTTCTATAATATCTATCCTGTAATATTTTGAGGGGATTTCATGACACCTGGCTGAATTACACATTTTTGGCATATAAAAAGAGTACGTCTTTGTAGAAGCGTTTTTGACTATGAATATAATTGTTTATAATCATTTACATTTTTCCCAGGAATTCTTCAGTACAGCGATGACACAGCTATGATGCGATGCGTTGCAGATTCACTCCTCACCAGGATGGCGTTTGATGAACGAGACATGGCTCGAAGGTATCTTATCATTGGAAATGACTAAAAGAGTCCTTTTAAGCAAGCATTGGATTTTCCTGATCATCTTACTTGGTTCCAGATTTGCAAAGGAGTATAGCCTTGCTCCGGGGCGAGGTTACGGCTCAGGTGTCGTACAGGTACTGAGGAAGCTTGCGTCGCCCCATCTGAAGGATGTCTTCCAGCCGGCACAGGCTCAGTTTGGCGGCCGCGGTTCTTTTGGGAATGGAGGTGCCATGAGAGCGGCACCCTTTGCCCTGGCCTTCAAAAGCCGTGCTGATGTCTGCAGGGTAAGTAGTCATCTGATTGTTGGAACGTGCCACTTTTTTTGAAAATGGACTCATTTTCCAGCTCGCCTAAAGTTGAGTTTTACCATTTTTGAATCCATTCAGTCAATCTCTGGTGGTAGCGCTGTTAGGACTTTCCCAAGATAACATTCTGTCCTTCCATTTGTTTTTGGCAGTACTCTCGGCTTGGCGCAATGTTAACACACTCATGCTCTTTGGGCTACAATGGGGCAGCGTTGCAGGCCCTTGCTGTCCATCTGTCTCTCCAAGGCGCTTTGGCTCTGCCAAAAGAATTCATCAACAAACTGATATCAGAAATGGAGGAGATGGAAAAAGATAAAACAGCCCAGCTTGATGCTAAAGCGTAAGTGAAAGAACAAATTTCAGCTGTATGTTTCTTAAAGAAATAGTTTCAAAACAAAAATTATGTTTACTCACCCTTATGTTGTTCCAAAACTGATTGACTTGCTTTCTTCAGTAGAACTTAAAAGAAGATATTTTGATGAATGTTTAAACTGGTTGTTGTTTTGTCCATGCAGTGTTGTTGTCATTAACTAAAACTAATATAAGTTATTTTCGGTTTTTAAAAGAGCTACTTGAGAATCTGTAAACCATAAACTAAGAATTACTAATTACGACTTTTATTACTAAAACTGAAATAAATAAATAAAGCTAAATAAAAAATAAATGATTTAAAAAAGCACACAACAAAATCACCAAAATTAAAACAATCAAAACATTCATGAAAAATATTTTAAAATATAATATATATATATATATATATATATAGCTAAAATAACACTGTCAGAATGACACTGGACCCCATTGACTTTTATTTTATGGACAAAAAAGCATTTTACTAAACGGGTAAAGGCTGTAAGATTAACTCTCTGTTCTAATGTTTATGGATTCTACGCCACTATGTTTTATTCCACAGACTCAATTTATCAGATTTCCCATATTGCTCACGATTGTACAGAGTAAAAGAACTTATGGACAGAAACAGTGTGAGCATTGAGGAGGTCATATCTGAACTGGGTTAGTGTTGATTACTATTGATTAGCGTTGATCTGATCATTTATAAATGCATTATGCTGTTTCTCTTGAAGTTGACACTCTTTCTTTGTATTAGGGAACGGCATCGCTGCCTTACAATCTGTGCCCACCGCTATCTTCTGCGTGCTGCATTGTTTGGAGCCCCGAGACGGGCTGCCAGAGCGATTCGGAGGACTGGAGAGGACAATAGCCTACAGCTTGGCTCTAGGTGGTGACACTGACACCATTGCTTGCATGGCAGGGGCAATCGCAGGGGCACATTATGGCATAGACTCCATTCCCCAGAGCTGGCAGAAGAGCTGCGAAGGGGTGGAGGAGGCAGATGATTTAGCGAGACGTTTGTATGATCTTTATTGCCTTGAAGAGGGCAGGGGGACATCAAGCTGCGAGAACAATCAACCGCACACACACGCCAGTGATCAGCACACTGCAAAAACTGACTGACCATATGCAACATGCAGCCACACATAAGTGAAACTTTACCTGGCACACAGTGTCAAATGCACTTGCTAATATGTCATCAAAATGTGAAACTTCTTGTGCAAAATGTTTACAATAAAAAGAACAAAACGATACCTTTTATTGGTAATGATCTTGTTTTTTGTCCTTTCTTTACTTCACATTTAACCCTGTTCTGAAAATTATAAACAGTGTGTTTTGAAGTTCACTAGTGAACTTGTCGCTCTTTTTTTTGTGCTTTTAAACTTAATTTACTACTATTACTACGTACTAATTAATCTTTTTTTGGTAACACTTTACAATAAGGTGTCATTTGTTAACATTAGTTAATGTATTAACTAACATGAACAAACGATGAACAATGCATTTATTAGACTATTCATCTTTGTTAATGTTAATACAATTAGAGTTGTTAGTATGTTAGTTTACAGTTAACAATTTTTTAATAACAATAAAATATTCCGCGTTTTGAACCGTAGAAACATTAATGAGCACGACAGGTAAAAAAATATGGTGCAAATATTTATTTTAATTCATGTGTACATTCTTTGATTATTCAACATTAGACATTTTGGTAACACTTTATAATAACTACATGCTATGAACCATTAGTTACGCATTAGTAAATAGTCAGTTCATCCTTTATAAACCATTGTTCCAACATTAATAGTCATTAGTATGCAGTTTATAAATACAGCTATAAATGCCTTGTTCTTGGTTTATAAGCATATGTAAATGTACAAATGATATTTAAAGGCTCA
>JAUCMR010000039.1:11614553-11624911 GCA_032357425.1 Enteromius argenteus
GCATTCAGGTGCATATTTTATATATATATATATATATATATATATATATATATTTTTTTTTTAGAGAAATTGCAATAATTAGGTAATAACTAGGTACTAAACCTAAACCTACACCATGTAGTTACCTTGTACTACCAGTACTTGTACTACACTGCAAGTACATACTGTAAAATAAAGTGCAACTGCAGTCTGGCTGCTCTTTTGTAAGCTGTTTTCTCCATCCTGTCTGTTCACAGATCAGATATCGAGCCTGATGTTTTGATGGAAGGAGGCAGTTTGGCAGCTGGAGACTTTTCAGAGAAGCTGAAACTGAGCAACCAAGAGCTGGAGGAAGAATGTGTGAAGTTACAAGAGGTTGTGGATAAAATGGTAACTTTTTGCAGAACAAGCATTAGCAATAGTTAATGCATGTACATTTTAATATAGTCTAAATTATTTCGCCAAAGGAAAACATACTGTCAAAGATGGAGAAGATGGTCAATGCTGAGCGTGGGATCTGTGAGTTGGAAGCGTTCCAGTATGGAGAGAAAGGAAGAGCAGCTCCACTCTTTCACACGTGGTCCACTCAACAGTTTGGTAAGAGCAAGAAATGCTCCAACATCATATACCAAACAGTACCATTTTCTGTTAATGCTAATAGTGCTGTCAATGGATTAATCGCATTCAAAATAAAAATTGTTTACATTATGTATGTATATATACGGTGTATATTTATTATTTATATATAAATACACACATAGTATACACTTGGAAAATATTTAGGTTTATGCATTTATATTTTCACATTTCTATATATATATGTATTTAATATATAAAAATTTTTCTTAAATATATACATGCATGTGTTTGTATTTATTTATATACATATGTATACATATATATATGCATAATAAATATACACAGTAGGCACACATATATTATGTAAATAAAATTTATTTTGGATGCAGTTAAATCACGATTAATCATGGATTGTGGCATTTATGTTAATTTGCTCTTTGATCTGTATGTCCAAAGTTTACTTTAATAAAATTGGCTTAAATTCATATGTATTGTATATAAATCAGTATGTATTCATATTAATTAGTTCTAAATTAATATGAATACTTATTGACTAATTTAGTATAAAGCAATAATTAGTTTTCTCTGCCAATGTGACTTCTTAAAGGTACAGTTCACTCAAAAATGAAAGTCAATGTGAAAATTCTCACTAATCTATTCAAGATAAAAATGAGTTTCATCATTACATCACTTGCTCACCAATGGATCATTTGAAAGGGAGCCGTCAGAATGAAGGTCTAAACAGCTGATAAAGACACTTCTGTATTCACAAGGCATTCATTGACATACTAGAGTCCTGTGGATTATTTTAGCAGCACCCATTCACTAAAGAGGATTAATTGGTGAGCAAGTGATATAATGCCACGTTCCTCTAAATCTGTTCTGATGAAGAAATAAAATCATTTAACCTGTTTCTTTGTCCTCTTCATGACAGTTGAAGTATCTTCCAAGCTTTACGAGTCATACAAGCAGGAGCTGGCACTGAAGAAGACCATACTACAAGAATTGGCCCACACGGCTAACGCTGATCTTTCCATGGTCTATCTGTCATCATGGCTGTATCAACCCTACATTGATGACAGTGGGAAACTGCTGCTAGAGAGTTTGCTTTTGGAAACGGGCCACAGACCTTTGTGATACAATCTATGCACGGGACTATGTAAACAATGTAAAAAGCATATCATGACATGTGTACAGCTTTGGTTTAATCTGTTTAACCTTCAAATTTATTTCTCAAAAATATCCTATTTTTAAACTGTATTTCTTCCCTGTAAGCAGTCTGTACCACACAAAGTCTTAACTCCATAAACTCACTCACAAAACTTTTAATGTCATATTTGAACATGTCCCTTTGTATTAAAAATGCTGAGATGTTTCAAAAACACAGTAAACCAGATATTATATAAAAAGTAATAAAATAGTGCAACAACTTTTCAAATGACTTTTGCACTAGACGAACTACTAAAGAACAGAAACAATGGACACAATCTGAAGCTGCAGTCTAAGATTATAAGCACCTCAAGTCTTCTCAGTTTGTTTTACAAATCTAGAGCGTTTTTTCTCACTGCTCGGAGTGGCCAGTTATCAAAACCGAAACATCCTGTGTCTCAAAATACCATGTTTTTAGGTCAAACCTCTTGGGGTCAACCATTATCAGGTTAATTTTCAAACAAACGAATGTCCAAACGAGTGTTCAAATAAATAAAATGTCATAGGGTACCAATTTAAACTGTATTGTAACTACAGCCTGGTTTTCTAACATAAAGAAACGGTTATGTACAGATTTCACTAGATGGCCAACTTAGTGGACCACAAAAATCTTAACCACAGCTTTTACTGAACCTCGCTGGAGTCCATAACTTGTTTTTTTCTTTTTTCTCCCATCTGTGCATGTCGTGAAAGATTCAGTTTCCAGAATGAAAAGCACTGGATTGCCTCCATGATTTAGTGTGTTGTCACAAGTATTTCCCACCATGTCATCACTTTCCTCGTGAGACGTGTAACGCGCAGCTACATAGTCATGGACTCCGAAACCAATAGTTAAGATTTGCTAACATAAGTGAACATTCTCTAAAATTGCAAATGAACAATGACTTTTTTTGTATAAACAGAAAAAACACTAATATATAATAATACTGTTTTTATACAAATTTACAAAGAATGCAATAAAAGTTCATTGAAAAAACACCATATCACAGACAGAATGGTGTGAATAATGGACAAAAACAGGAAGTGAAGATGTGACTCTATTAGGTCTGTCTGTCGGTTTCAATGCCCAGCAGGGCGTGAACGGTCTCTAAAGGAACTCCTTCAGGTGCCTCAATGTGCATCATGGTGCCATCGGGCCCGTTGACAATGACGATGCCTTTGGCGGCTAACTCCTCTGCGCTCTGCATCACAAGGCCCTCTGCTGTCTGGATTATAACTGGAGAATCTTGCTGCACCACCTGACTGGCCTCGGGATCTTCGAGAACATCGGTCTGGCAATCTTGAACCTCTTGTTGAGCGGGTTCTTCAGAGTTCTTAATCTCAGAGTCTGTGTTCAGAGCTTGTTCCAGCTGTTTCATCTGATCGGCGATATCGACGACGACACTGCTGTCCAGAACCTTGGAGATCTCTGGATCTTCTGTGGTTTTTGTGGCATCAGAATCCGAAGAAGGCACTTCCGTCTCCATGGGCTCTTCCTCAGTCCTCTCAGGGATGGCGTTTTCAGCGCTCTGTGTAGTGTCGTCGGTGGTTAGATCTACAGAAGTCAAGTTCTCCAGTCTGGTTAGCACCACCTGAGGCTTCCGCAGCATAGAGCTATCAATACTCTCGTCCTTCTGGATGCCATTCTGATTAACTTGATAGCCGTTGGTTTCTTCATTGCAGTTTTCTATTTTGAACCTTTTTGCAGGAGGCAGCATTTTGGCATTCTAAGAAAATCATGGAGAAAAAAATATTACTATACAATTGTAAAATGTATTTCGTTCATATTCAATTATGAGAAGTAGCCCATAACAGCTATAAGTGGAGAGGTCATAATATGGATGGAGGTAAATGAAATGTTGCCGGTTTAAAAACCAAAACAAGCAAATCATGACAAAAGTAAATAAAAGTGTCTACTAAATCAAGGGTCCACAGAAAATGACAAAGACATTTTTAACTGATCAAAAGTAACTAAAGATTCAAAAGTGTTATTAATGTTACAAAAGTACATTGGTATATTATATTTTCAAATAAATGCTGTCCTTTTGAACTTTCTATTAAATCAAACAATCTTGAAAAAATGTTACCACAAAATATCAAACACCACAACAAATCAGCATATTAGAATGATTTCTGAAAGATCATGTGACACTGAAAATTCAGCTTTGAATAAATCGTACTTAAATATATCAAAAAAAGATGTTTAGCACAACTTTCATCATGTTTGTGATATTATGCCTTCACAATGTTTTCATCATGTATTTGACATTACTATTTGATATTAATAGTTTCATTTTGATTTCTAAAGGCTGATCATAATCCATGAGATTAATCAAGATTATTCATTTTATTCGATTAAAAGCCCTAGATTTTTACAGTACGATAATAAAACACTTTTTTTCCATGTAAATGTTTAATTTGCAATAATTACCCTAAAACAGTACATTTAAAGTAAATTTAATACACATTAAATACTCTTCAAATAACATTTTAATAAATTACTATATAGTCAACATACAAGCTTTTCAATATTTATTCAATTATTTCATTGAGACTATTAACATGTGTCTTTATACTAGAAAATGTATAGCTGCCTTTATATTTTACGAAGGGGGTTCCTCACAAGAGCATATTTGGAGGGCATCTAGTTACTAGACAGAATTGAATATTTCTAAAATTGCAGCTGAGCAATGTGTGCTACTTGCATACACGAGTCTTCACTGGAATGAGTTTTGCTCAGAACGTACCTCAATACTCCGTAGGCTCTTAGTGGCCTGATTTGCTCTCGGCTCTGTCTGATTTGTCTTTTGACTTTGTTGTCCTTCAGAGGAAGTCAGGAGTTTTAGTGCATTGGGATCAGTTATACCCAGAGATTGTAAAACCTGCAATGACAAAATTTGTATGGTACTCAGATGTAATCAAAATGCTGCAGTGGCTAAATGTCTTGCGATTACTTACTCCCATGTTGTTGACTTCTATAGCCGGCCGGGAGGCTGGTGAAGTGTGCAAATATTCCAGGGCCATCTTCTTCACCTGGCTATGTAGTTCTTCAAATTCATGGTACACGCTCGGGAACTGTTGCTTTGACGGGTAGCCCTTTTCTACCTACAGGGACAAGAACAGTGTAAATGTGCATGAAATGCTTCCAACACATGTCACGTCACACGATCACATAGTATTTTACAGTAAGAAAGACACGACTAGACAAGATTCAAAAATATGCTTACGAATATCTAAACATACCTTCATCAGCACAAACTCCCATACAGTCATGACTCTGGCCAGACGTGGAAGAACGATCTCCATAAGATCTTCATCATCATACTGTTTAATAAACTGAAGAGAGATGGAAGAAATCCAGTAACTGCTGTTAACATCGGTGATTTCATTAACTGCTCTGGTTTTATTACAGTAAAGAGTATATTTACCGTAACATTACAATATTTTTTGTAAAGATAGAAGAAATAAAGTTTTACTTTAATTGCTTAAATAGGTGATAGTAATAGGTGATCTTTCGCCAAATACATTTTAAGTCATAGACAGAAAAGTTAAAATGGTTGAGCAGAAAAAATCATGCTGGAGAAATACAGTTGGTGTGCTATAAAAGTTTTAATGCTCATTCTAATACTGTTGCCCACACAACTATAACGATACTATTGAATTACAACAATGCTAAACAGAAGCCTTTTTACAAGTGGACTTTTGAATCCCACTGAATCAAACTAAATTTTGAGAATACTGTTATAACATTATGCTTATATCACCCATTGAACGCAGTTATTACATGATGTAATGCAACAGATATGTAAGAGTATAAACCACAGATATATATCCAGTAACAGTAAGAAGTCCCTACATAAGAAACAAAAAAAAAATGCACGCATAACTGATCTGAATAATACACATAATCAGCAAACCAGATCTTACTTCTTTTAGTCGATTCCTCTGTCTTTGAGCTTGCTGCTCTAAGCTCATTCCTCTGGGGTACTTGGGTGGCCGTCCTGGGCGACCTCTTTTAGGTGGCCGCCCAGGCCTTCTAGGACGGCCAGGCCGTCCTGGTCCTCTTGGCCGCCCAGGTCTCCTAGGTTCTACTTTCCCAATTTCTGAAACCTGAAATATTTCATATGCAATTAGCCGAACAATTTTTAAAATGATCTGGGACCTAATATCAAACAAGCAAATCAAATCATCTTACTTTCTGAGTACTGAGTGTTTTCACTTGACTAGTATCTGTGACTTCTGTTCCTGAAGGCTGTTCGTCTCTAGTTTTGGAGAGGTCTTCTGCTTCAGGTGGCGTTGGGTTCTTGTCATGTGTGGGATTTAGCTTATAGTGTCTGTTCAAACCGGCGACGCCGATGTACGCTTTCTCACAGGTATCACATTTAAAGGCTTTGTCACGGAGGTTGAGTGTCACATCTGAGGACTTCTTCTTGCCCTCCTCTCCATCCTCGTCCTCCACGCTTATCTCAGAGTAGTCATCTGAATCTGACTGGTGGCTTTCTGCTAAGTCCTCGTTCTTTATGAACTTGTAGTCTTTCACCTTGTGCTTAGGTGGTCTGGACACCCGACCAGAGCGGGTCTGGATTTTCAGAGGCTTCTTCTGGCGATTTTTAACTTTCTGCGTGTCCTTTCCAGTGGCTGGAGTTACAGTTTTTGTTTCTACAGTAATGACTTTGGGAGGAATTGTTACCTTGGCTGGAGGAGTTAAAACTTTCGGAGATGGCACTAAGATCTTTGGGGTAGGAACTGGTGGCTTGGCTGGTGGACTCTTGACCGTGGCAGGCACAGGGACGTGTACTTTGCTAATGGGGACAGAAATGGTGCTAACAACAGGAGCTGGTTTCTGAAGGAGAAGCTGAATAGGAGGATCGTTTGGGTTTTGTAAGAAATATTGCTGCTGTCCAGGCACAGGGGTGATGTGGATGATCTGTGGGCTGCTTAATGTTCCTACGGTTGAAACCTTCACCAGAGGCTGACTCGCTGACAGATTCTGGGGCTGTAAAATTGTTATTGGAGTTGTCTGCCGTAGTTTATTGTCTTGCTTCAGAGGTGTCTGAACTTGAATTTGGATGGGCTCAGCTGCCTGAATAATTCAAAGTGTGAAAAAACAACATTAACTTTGGAGATAAATGGGTATATAATTTGCTTTAGTCTGTGGACTAAATTGAGTTAATGCAGAATACCTGCCTAGCTGCATGCAGGATCCTAAAGAAATGTAGAAGGACGCATTTGGCATAATACTACAGTAAAATAAAAGTACTGGTTTCTTTTGCAAAACTTGTTTGTGACCATAGTTTATGCCTATATATCGTAATTACTGCAATTACTACAAATGCAACAGTGAAATTATTGAATAGGCTATATGACAATTTGAACAATTTCCTTATGTAATGCACAATTTCTAAGGAAGAGAAAAAAAAGATATGAAAGGAAGTATGTGAAGAAAAAGGTACTACAGGAAGAAAGTGAAAAGAAAAACACTTGTGAAATAAAGGTAGTATGTAAGGAAGCAAGTACAGAAGTATGTTCAGAAATAAGAATGTAAGGAAAATGTTGTGGGATGTACAGAAGAAGTACTTTAGGAAATCTGCCAAAGGAAAAAAAGGGGAAGAAAGGAAGCATGTTTGAAAGGAAGTACAGAAGGGAATGATTGTGGGAACAAATGTACAGAAGGACACATGAAACGTAATCTGCACAGAAGAAAGTAAAAGGAATGGAGTAGCGAACAGGAGAAAGTATGCGAGGTAGAAAGGAAGGAAATGCAGAAAAGTGGAAAAAAGATTAAAATGAGGTAAAAGCTGAGTATGTACAGAAGAAAGAAAGTGTTCTACAGAAGCAAATACTTGTGGTGGAAGAATGATTGTTAGAAGATCTGTGCAGAAGAAATGAAACAAAATGAATGGAGGAAGTGCAAAAGGAAATATTGTGAATTAAGAATGTTTCGAGGGGAAACGTGCACAGAAGAAAAGGTTACAAAAGGAAGGAGGAGGTAGAGAAGGAAATGCACGTGGGAAAGGTAAGTACACAGAAGGAAGGAGGAGGACAGTGCGTATGGAAGCTAGTACACAGAGAAGTAATGAAAACGTAGAAAAAGTACAGAAGAGAGGCAAGTGTTTATAAGTTAGCCTAATATATACACATAGGGAAAATGAATACAAAAAGTACTCCACAGATTTTCTGAACTACTGCTACAGGTTATGAGAGACCCGGTGTTACCTTCTGTGCTGTCGTGTGTGCTCCGTTCTGCGACTGCTGCAGCGCGACCTGTTTGGCGACGCTCTGCAGCTGCTGCGACGCGTTCTGCACGATACTGATCGGCTGCGGCTGGATCGCCGTCGCCAGCTGCAAGTTAACGTTACTGGACTCCAGCGCGATGTAGGAGGTCGGCTGCGTCGTGACAGGTCTCTGTAGTATTTTTGGGGTCGTCGTGTGGGTCGCAGCCGGCTCGGCTTGGGTAATCACCTGGGCTTTACTCACTATAACCTGCTGTACATCCACTATGGGAGAAGTGGAGGGTTTCAAAGCGGTCTCGGTACCTGCCACATGGACCAATTGTTGTTTGGCTAATTGCTCGATTAACTGCTGCTGCTCCTCGGCCGATAACCCCGAGCTCTCCACGAAGCTGCCGTCGGGCTGCACGTAAATTATGGTGGTCGTCGGTGCAAGAGCGTTTAAGACGTCCCCGCTAACAGTGGTGCACTCGGCAGTCACACCTGCCTCTGCAGCGGCCTGTACATAAGACGTTATGATATTCGGATCGGTTATTACCTCACCGCTCACGATCTGCCCGATCACCTCCTGGGTAACGTTACCGTCCACAACTCTGACATCCACCGCTGACTCGCTGTGCATGAACTCGGCGAGGCCTTGATCAACGCCCCCTTCTGCGGCGGACGGCGTCTTGCTTGCGTCCTCTTGATTATTTCCCGCCTCGGCTGCGGTATGTGTCGTCTCGGGATGCGGCAGAGATCCGCTCGCGTCGAGGTTTTCCATTTTTGCTGCAGCAGATTTGGACGCCGAATTATTATCGTCTTCATTGTCCGCCATTTTGTTTATAGGAGCAAAACTTGCTAGCTGACGTAGGAATTCTCTCAAGAGCGCGAGAAGCGGCCGCTTGCTTGCAGGCGACTAATGCTCGAGATGTGAGTAATATTTGCGAGACTGATTCAAAGCCCGGTAGAAAACATTTCAGACGTGAAAAAAAGTTATAATCCAGAGACGCTCGCGAAGGTAACGGTAGCCAGGCAATTGGTTTTCCCGTCCATGCCACCAATGACGATAGCACGGAGGATGGGTAACAACAAAATACGTCACTTCCGCTTTTAGCGCGCCGTAATTTCTTTTTCAGAAGGCCCCTTTACCTGGTTATTGGAAACTGTTTATAATAATCTAAGGAAAGTAATCTTCTTTGGGCGTGAACACCTTCCTTTGCTTTTATTTGTTCCAAAAGTTTATAATGATATTAAATTAAAAAAAACTTTTTTCATATTGACTGATGAAAGATAATTTGAGTTAAAAAAGATACATTTTGGGACACATTTTAATCAGAAGTGTCCCTTTTAATGGTTAATTCCTATGACTGGTGTGTATTTTACACATTTCATAAATAAAATTAAAATTATATGATCAATTCTAGGCCTATTTCACTTAAAATACCAGTGCTTATAAATAAACTAGGCTAGCCTAATTTAAAAAAAATAGTGTGAATTCATGCTAACTGGGCTATTTGTTTCCATTGTGATGACTAAACCTTACCCTTTCTGAACATCTATGTAGTGTTGGTGGGTTTATTCAAGACGATTCGGGTAAATTGCCTATATATTGTATTACAGTAAATGTCCAGCAGGGGGCAGGAAGGGACCATTTTTGAAATCCCTCAATCCAAATTAACAGTCTCTCTTTTTCCACAATGCTACATCAACAAAACTACCTGAATCTTTCTTAGCAGAGGCTACATAAGAATGTCACTCAGTCAAACAGAAGAGAATTGTTATTTCAGTATTTTTATTCCACAACTCTTTATTTTATTTTATTTTAAGCTTTTTATAATGAAAAGCTGGGTGGAATCGTTTTGCATGTTGGAATACAGCAGGAAGAGTTTTATATAAAATTAGATTAGGCTTGAAGAAATCAAGGAAGGGCTGGAATCTAGTTAGGCCTCCAATAACATGAACTACCTCAAACAACCAGGTTTTGTAAAAAGGGGCATCTGAAGTTTTTCAACCTTTTGAGTGCACACTTAATGTCTAAAGAAATCGATAAAACCGAATAATACTTTTTAACGTATTTTAAATTAGCAAAGGATTTTAAACAATATGAGTGAACAGTAATATTTAAATTATATATTATGTCAGGTATAATATAAAATGACATTATTATTATCTTTTTTTTATTTAACCAAATTATAGATTAGGCTATATATTATTTAGAATTTATATCAAAATATATAATTATTCACGGGGCATGAAGTCATTGAGCCAGCTGGAAACTCAAATGAGTTTGATTAATATTAAATGTACATATATGACTGATTTATTTACAGGCATGCGATCAAAGTGAACATTTGTCAGATATTCTAATTACCTGCCTTACTTAACGGCACAGCAGCTTGG
>JAUCMR010000039.1:11625011-11640359 GCA_032357425.1 Enteromius argenteus
TTTACAGGCATGCGATCAAAGTGAACATTTGTCAGATATTCTAATTACCTGCCTTACTTAACGGCACAGCAGCTTGGTGATCATCACAATCTGATTAAGAAATCACTCTAAAGACAGCATGGATTTGCCACTAAGATAAATGATCTTAACTCTGATCACAGATAAAGTCCAGTTTGTCTCTCAGTCAGGCCTCTAATGGCCACCATTAGTGACATTGTGGGATTAGAAAGTACTTTACTTTAATTCAGGATTCCTCTTAGAGAGAGAGCGCCTGAAGCCTGAGCTTTCATAAGTCTGAAACAAAGAAACTGGTCCTCTTTCTATATATAAAAACAAATACCTGAATAATGAGTGCTGATTAAAACAAGGTTTAAACAACATTTTTATTTATTAAACCATGTCTAGAGCAGTATAGGGAAATGTAAAAGGCTAATATGCCTGACAGGATCACTGGGTGACAGAGATGTCAGGAAAGAGGATAGAGATACAGTATATTCTGTTGCCACGTAAGCCTAGCCTTATCACCCCAGATGTCAACTAATTAATTACGCAGACACTAAGTAAATTAAATTAGGATTGAATTAACAGTGTGTATCAATAATCTGTTGACAGGCCTTGATAATAAGGGCACGGAAAGGATCAACAACCCAGATGAAATAGAGAGAGCGTGCAACATCCTTTTGGATCAGCACAAATCCTGATTGATTTCACAATTTACAGATTAGTCAGTGGGAGACCTATATATTTTTATTCATTAGGTTTAACACTGACATTTTAATGGCTAATATTTAATTATGTACAGTTGTAAGATAATTACCATGCTTTTTTCTATCCTGTTATGTGAGGATTTTTAAATTGTAAGGCATCCAAGACTGCTAATATGAGAGAGAATGATTGTAATCCTGGGCCTTTTACATTTAAAATATCAGTGCTTATAGATAGATGGATAGATAAATAGACAGACATATAGATAATCGTATGGGAATACATGAAAGATAAAGGGTATTAATTTAGGAGAACTATAGCCTCAGTGAGAGCACCTTATCTAGGGCTGCTTTCCTGCTCTCTCCCATATGTCTGTTATGCATCGCTCCTGCTGTTTAATCTGCCCAGATTGAGGCCTCTCAACTGTGTCGGATTACGCTCAATGACACAAAACTGTTTAGGTGACATACAAACGATTGCTCCATAGCCTGAAACACATCATTAAAAAAAACATTAACAAATTGTTCTTTGTAAATAAAACAAACATTGGCGTACTTTTTACAATAAAATACTTTTTCATATTTTTGTATAATATATGTGCGTGTGTGTGTGTGTTGAGTATATTTATTATGTATATAAAAATACATATGCATGTATATATTTAAGAAAAATATATTATATTGGTATGTTAAATATATTTAATGTAAATGATATTTAATATAAATCAGCATTTTCAGTATATACTGTATGTGTATTTACATAATACACGTACACACATAAAGATCCTCGGGACAGGATTTGAGCTCGGGACACCCATAGTGCAATAGCTCTATATGTCTGTAAAATATATTTTAAATACAGCTAAACTGATGCTGTACCTAAAATCTGCTCAAGCAAATTGATGCATTTTATGTTCTCCTTTACTTAAGATTTAATTAAAACACACTTGATGTAAAACAGGTTAGTATCGTTCATCTTTTTTTTTTTTTAATAATTTGTATTACATTTTACATGTTACGAAAAAAAGCACATAAGTCTACAGTACATTAATGTATAGTTCAAACAATACTGTAGCAGGCTATTTTCATTTACAATATATACAGCAATACACTCTATTACAACTTTTTACCACTGAGAGTTTAAAGACGGGGTACTGTACAAAATTAATATGAAAAGCACTTCATTTCTGTTCTTTCAAAGCCCGGTAAGAGTTCTTGACCAATAATGTTCTGATGGCAACATTATTTAATACTGCAATTAGATCATAAATATTCAAACATTTATGGTTTTATTCAATTGAGCAATTTCGCAGACAGCACTGAGGAGGCTGCTATACTTACTCATAGAATTTTTATGAGTGGCATTTTTGTAGGCCTATATTTGAAAAGGAAAAAAAAATCAATTTTATCACTGGCATGATGCTATCAAAATACTGAAAATTTCTAAATGGTTTTGACCTTGCTAATGTGAAATAAAATGCAGAGAATCAATCAAAAGTCCAGTGCTGTCATGGGATCAGTGGAGGAATATGAGGAAGATGATATTTTCACACCAAGCCTATGTTTTGTGGCATTATGAAGGGATGAATTACAGCGCATAATCTAAGAACTCTTTTCCTCTTCTTTTGCGTCTAACTGTTCGCTGGACTTCTCCTCTGTCACCGACGTCTCCATTTTGTGCTCAAGTCTCTCGGAGGAAGCCGTTCCCAGCACTTTGGCACTGTGCTCCTGTGCTTTTGCCCTGAGAACAGCAATGCTGTTCTCCCTCAGTTCCTCTTTGGACATGGGTGACTCTGTCCTCCTTTCCTCAGCCTCGGCGGCTTCATCCGGCTTGGGATTGGTCGGTTTCTGAGTGACATCTGACTTCTCATTTGATTGGACGGCAGCAGTCTCCATGGACTTCTTGTGCATCCCTGCAAAGAATGGTGGGTATTCGTGTTTAGAAAAGCAGCTGGTGGTAGGAAAACCATCTTGAACTGGAAATAGCAAGAGACAGATTTTAGATTTAGTAACAAAATAAGTCTAATCTGAGCCATGAGTGTCATGAATTGCATCAAAAATAAATGGATAAATAAAAGATGAATGCAATGTAAATTTAAAATTCTTTTTATAGTCTGTTATTATAATTTAATTATGCAAGTAAATTCTTTGTTATCTATTTGTTTATTTATTTTATGGTAGGAAATGAGAGGTTGTGAAATGTCATCGGTTATGTATTTATTTATTTGTTATATTTTATTTTAAAGAACAGAATGGTTGTAGCAAAACAAACAAACTCTCATAGTCAAGAGCAAAATAGAAATACACAGATAAATAACACAACTTATAAGTAATTAGTTTATTTATTTATGTAGCAACGTAAATATATAACTCAACTTTTTTCCTTTCTTTTGTTCTTTTGTTATTGTAATACAACAAATTATTGCTCCAAAAAATGCTATTTAAAACATCTCTAAGATATCTGCAGCATAAAAACACTTAAATTATCAACTGAGAACATTATTGTAAATGTAATCGAATTTCTTAATTTACAGCATGTTTAAATTCAACATAACCTTGTACTGCTTTGGCCATTTAGCTGGTTAGATATATGATGTAGATCTACTCTCCACAATGTAAATCATGCAGTGTTCGTTTAACTTGTTGAAACTTGAGCAGTGCTCAGGGTGACAAGTGAAATAAAATATTTCGAGAATAAGCAAGGCTGTAAATAATCAGAGAGGACAAGATATGGAAAAGGGTTTATATGAAAACATTCTTGCCATTTAAAGAAAAACTTATCATTTATAATTAATATATATTCATGATGATGGTGAAGAAAGATCAATTTATTCATTAAATAATAATAATAAAAAATAATAATCAATCTTAATATCTTCTGGCATACCTAGAAGCCAGGGAGCACAGGAGTCCATGATGCCATCTTTAGCAGACTTCAGTATGGACTCGGGCAGAGGGATGGAGTGACGCACCATGGCACCGTAGAGCCCATATTCAGCCATCACGCTGCTACGACCCCAACACTTCTCCCGCTTTCTCCACTTGGCCCTCCGGTTCTGGAACCACACCTGTCCACAATGAAATGTGATTTGGATATTGGTAAAGATTGGTAAAGATGATTCACTTTCATAAAGACAAAATGCAGTGAGGAGAGTGTGGCTGTCTAACATAATCACACAGGTTTGAAACAACATAAAAATTGGGTAAATAATGGCATAATTTTCAGTTTTGGATGAAGTAATGCTTTTAATTAGTCTGGGAAAGATAATCAAACCAACAGTTGGCAACTTGCAAATACAGAGCCCATAACAAATATGTTACCCTGGACCACAAACCAGTCATAGATAACATATTTGTAGCAATAGCCAACAATACATAGATCAATATTAGGCCTATTGATTTTTCTTTTATGGCAAAAATTGTCATCTTGCATTAAGATATTTTGTAAATTTCCTAACTCATTTTTTATTTAGTAATATGCATTACTGAGGACTTAATTTGGACAACTTTAAAGGTTATTCAGATTTTTTTTTGCACTCTTAGATTCATGATTTTCAAATAGTTGAATCTCGGCCAAACACTGTCCTAACAAACCGTACATCAGTGGAAAGCTTATTTATTCAAAGAACTGACCTTTATGACTGGTCCAGGGTCACATAGCTAAGTAATTTACATCTTATCAATGTGTGCCAATAAAAAAATACTCTTTTTTTATTCTTAACCAATTATGTCTCAAAGCTGACTGTCGCCTCTCATTGGCTGGTTGGAGTCCTTTCCTAATATCGAGCAAACAGTTTAAGCAGGCAGCCTGCGGTTGGGTTCTGTCCTGACGCGGCGCCTCTCTGCGCTTAACCAGCACTTGCCCTTCTCTAGCAGAGATGACGGATGAGAGGAGGAGGGGCTCCCGGGTCCAGAGAGGCCAGACATTGGATAAGAAATTATCAAAACCATTTTCCAATCTTTTCTGGTAATGCCGATGATGATAGCCCTCATTTCATGCAAGATACTTTTTGAGGAGAAATTGGTTATCGGGCGCTCAAAAGAAAGCGGGTGAAGACAGCGATGAGAGACGACCCCAAGGGCACGCACAAGCTGATTGAAAAATAAGTTAATTTCGAGCCCAATCGATGGTGGACAGGCGGGCAAATATCACGGGAAATTAAACGAGCAGGACCCAGGAGAGCAGCGCCATTGACCCGTGCTAATAAATTCAATGTAGTTATTTCATTTGAACTCCCCACATCTCGCCACATCCCTTCCCCTGGAACACGGCGAGCTTTTCTCATTTAACTAATTACACTCGATGAGAAAATTAGATGTTAATTTTACTTCGGATTGAAATAGAATTATTTATTTATTTCCTTATTATGTATTCACCGAGAGGCACCGTAATGAGAAGGAAATTAAAAGGCGTGCCAGCAGATGGATGGTTCAGGTCACACAGTAATCTTCTTCCGCCTTGATTGCTTGATTAGGTCGTTAGTGCCTCTCTCTCTCACACACACACGAACTCAGAGAGCAAATTGTTTCACATCCAACTGAGGCTGATGAGATATTATCTGTCCGAGATGCTGCACTTGATCGATACAGTCAGTGTGTGGATTGTACAATGACTTTTAAAAAATGATTTATATTTTTTTATTAAACATCTTCCAGATTTTTACATAAAATATTAAAAACGATTTCTAGGCGCTTTAGATTTGTCTCGCAGTGCAAATTTGTAATTTGGCACGATTAGGCCTATAGATGATCTGTTATCTAAGACAAAGTTATTGGGAATAAGCTATGCAGGCTATATTTAGCTATAATAAAGACAAAGGCCTACGTGATGTTATTTTAATAGGCTGCGTTAAAGACATCATTGATCATTGAAACGTTTGATAGCATTGTTGAAACATATTCTTACGTATGAAAAAAAATAATAATTTGGGCCTATCTAAAAATCCATGAACACGGACTGATAAGAGGGCTCTAATAAATCACATCTCATACCCTATACGCCTGATATTTAGCTTCTCCAGCTGACATCAAGAAAATAAGGACTAACCATTACACCACAAACCAATTAATCCACGCAACATACAACACAGGGTCACTGCAAACGAAAAGATAGGCTACTTCACCATTTTCATTTATCTTTAGACCACCACACTGACCCTTGAGAACCCTTAGACTCTGACCTTTCTAAGCTCATTTCTCTGAAGAACCACCAAGTTCCGACATGGTTTTGAGGCACTGTAAAGTTTCTTAGGCTATCCGAGCATATCTGAGGCCCTGAGAGGTTCTCCGAAGGCATCTCAACCGGTGCTTCATTTTTACATTGTGTATAAGAGACAGGATTGGGCTCCGGTTTGGCACATTTTTTTCCTCTGTCATATTATATTAACCCAAACTGGATGTTTTATTGCATTCTTAAAAAATTGTTTTAGTCATTTTTAGTTTAAATAGGCCTATTCAATTGTAAATGATGTAAAACAACATACTGACTGGCTAGTTGTTCATTAGATATATAAACAGAAAACGCTCCGACGCATTTTCCTTAAAAAACAAAACAAAAAACAACGAAAGAGACAGAAAAGCTGACGCAATTCGAGGAATATAACACGGCAAGACTTCATGTAAAAGCAAAATACAATAGGCTAATATTAAATTATAAAAAATATATATAAGAACTATTTTAACTTTATTTTGTAAGGCTACAACAGTAACAACAAATAGACTAGGCCTACTCGTCAAATCTCCAGAAAAGAGGGATCACTGAATGCAGGAACATACCACCAAATAATTCGTTTAGGCTTTTTATTTAATAGGCTAAATAAATAAGAGCGGTGGACTGTCGTTCTCATTTAATTCAAAAGGTGGGTGTAAATAGATTTACCTGTATTCTGTCCTCGGGCAGCTCGGTCTTCATGGCCAGCATTTCTCTGGCGTACACATCCGGATAATGAGCCTCGTTAAATGCCTTCTCCAGTTCTTCCAGCTGGTAAGATGTAAATATTGTTCTACCAAAAAAAATGAACATTCAGTTGTTTTAGGAAATCAGTAGGCTATTAGAAACACCAGGCATAAATCGTGTTGACCATCCGCAAATGTCGACTACATTCTTTTAGGATCTAAAATATAAATACAATTTTGCGTGTATTTCTTTTATTTCATTTATTCTAATTATTTCAATAATAATTTTATTACAAATGCTGAAATATTACATATTGCGGTATTAAATTTAGTCTAATGTAGCAATATGTCTATTTCTAAATTTAATTTAACCAGTTTTTTATATAGCCTACAATACAATCCAAATGCCTATTAAAATATAACAATAAAAAAAATACAAATTAGCACGAAAAATATCCATAATTAGCTCTTTTAAAAAAGGGACAAGGATCTTGGACATCCTTACCGCAGTTCGTCTGTTCCTCAAAATCTTATTTTCCAGTTGATTTCTAATTGGCCATGATTGCCAAACAATCGAGGCAGTACTTCAAAAAGACTAGAATAATTTTACGCGTTTGTTGTTCCTTTCGTTAACATTAATTTTAGGATCGTACCTGTGTCGTCTCTTTTTTCTCTTCTTGCTCTGGCTCAGTGAAGATTTTGAGATTTTCCTTTCACTTGAAGAGACATCCTCTGAATCTGTAACATCGGGGGAAATGTTATTCAAAACGCGAAATATATGTTTTGCATCTCTTTTAATTTTTTAAAAAGCAAATTTTTGATGATAATAATTATGTAGCGTTTGGAGGATAATTATAACAGTTTATCATAAATAGACTAATGCTATTTTAATAAAACAGGCAACAGGTTGGAGGCCTTTTTTAATCACATTTCCATCTTGGTAATATATAAGAATATTAGGCTATAACAGGTGTTTATTAAGGCCTTCTCCCCCTCGGCTAACAAAAACGACAGTGCACTAAAACAAAGAGAAATTGAATTTCGATTTTGAAGAAATTGAAACATGAATTTCTCTGGCCTGTGTACCTGAGCTGGCGGACTGGTTCGTTTCCAGCGGTCCCACTGTTCTGTTTAGCGGCTGCAGATGGACGTTTTGCGCGTCTGACAGCACCTCAAGAAACGCCGGCTGGCTGTAGAACGATGGAATACCTCCAGGGCCAATTAATCCCATCCCGACCCCAACACCAACACCAACCCCAACACCAGCTGGACCGAGCATCGACCTGCTGGCTAGAAGGTGCGCCCCGGCAGGGAACGAGTCCAGTGTGCTCCGCGGAGCCGAGGACGGCTCTTTATTTAGTCCGAGGATCTCCTGGATGCCGAAGCCCGTGCATTTGGGCGGATGTGTGCTGCTGCTCTTTGACAGACGTGGATTGTTATTTCCCCCGTTCTCAGCGGCACACACTGATTTTGATTTGTTCAAACTTTCCGACAAAACAGCCCCATCCTTTCCTGTCATGGTGCCTCTGAGACTATTCCCTTCTTCACATACGAGTCGGTCCCTTGTGCACAGGCATCCACGGCGCAATACGCATGATCCCTCTAGAAATTCTCCTTTTATCCAACAGGTCCATCCCAACAAGGGTCAAAACTCAACAGCCAATCAGCGGAGAGTAAGCGATTTAGAATTCCAGAGGATACAGGATGTTGCTCTCACTGTTTTGTATGCATCACGTCATTTCATTCACATCACATTTTGCTTACAATTATGTGTTAATCAGACATTTAACCAGAATTAGCAAATAAAACGAGATCACTTCGTAATTAAATTTCGAATTAAAAGTAGGCTTCTCAATTTAAGTAATAATAAGGTCTAACAATAGTAATAATAATAATAATAATAATAATCGTTGATACTATTTTTTAGCGTGATATAAAAGACTTCAAGAATCATTTTTTTGCGTGCATATATCTACATGGAAAAATAAAGGAAAATATCTGAAATAGAAAAGGTCATCTGGAACCATACAGCACGCATGTAATGTCGTCAATACAGAACATATATGCAAAATATTATTATCAGGGACTATCTCCTGATGCACCAAAAAAAGTGCACAATTAGTCACAAATTAGGCATTTTATAAATAATCTTTCTGATAAAACCAACAAATAATTAACGTCTGTCACTGAAATAGATTGCTTAGCTAATTTCTGTTGGATGTTGAAGGATTCAAAACCTGTAATGATTTATAGGCTAATACTTATATTTCTCTTCTGCAAAAGCTGAAACGGTTTTAAGCTTGAGATAAAAGGCTTAAATCGATCATAAGTGCAAATATAAATGGGTCATGTGTCTGAGATCATAAAAAAGAAAACACGTGTCAAATTCTAAAAATATTCACAAATGATTTTGACAACGTTTATAAGTGGCATTCCGTTTGATCTCTTTATACTAAAACAGGGGAAAATATTCAATATTGAATTTTCAAATTATAATAATTATAAAATTATTGAAAGACCAAATTGCTTATTATTTTAAGATTTAGTGGCAAAATTCCATTTTCAAGAGTTGAATTAGTCATTTTTTTAATTTTCAGCTTTTTAATTAGACCCCCCTCCCTCTCCAAATAAATAAATAAAAAAAAAACGAAAACGGGTGTATTTGTCAAAATCACATTCTTATAAGGAAATCAGCTTAATAAGCATGTTAAGCATGCCTACATTTGAATATTAAATTGATTTTTAATTAATCTTGGTCAACTGGAAGCAGAGGGCCATTACGAAATGTGGGTGTCCAATTTGATTTGTTTACAGAAATACAAAGAGTTTTTTATATGTTTAATTTAAAAGGATAATGGTAATTTATGGGGGGAAAGTAGGTTAGTAGTATGTAGGCTATTTTATGTTATTCTTGCACTTTCAGAAGAACTGTTGCATTCAAAACATAGTTGAACCCATTTGAACAGACTGCAAAATATAGCTTATACTAATTACATCCAAGTTTCTTTAATACACCGAGGTCTAATCAGCTATTACTAAATTACAGTGGGATTTTGATTCGTTTTGCAGATAATTTGTGGCACAATTTGGACATCTGGACAGATAATTACTGGGAGATAATTTATGGAAATGAGCAGCGAGCCGTTGATGGAGACAGAGATAACACCAATCTTATCAAAGTGCCATGTGCTGATGCATAAATAAACGTCATGATTCATACGACACCAGCGCTAACGTCAGACCCGTGCGCGCGCTCCCGCGAGACACACGCAGCGCCCGACCTGTGGCTTTTCTGGCTAATTAACAGCTACTACACCTAACACTTGGAGGTGTTTTATCGTGCTGAAGTGGCCTGATAATATCCATACCCCCAGTTTTACTAATAAAGGTGCACCGTAATCCTGTTTGAACAGCTTAAAACACAGAAAAACCATGTGATTTGTGGCCTTATGGGACATTATTCAATTACCCATCCATGCTAATTCTTTGTTGGCCTGGCTCCACGGTAATTACATGAGATGATCATCAAAACTGGCAGCCGCACAAAAGTAAAGTTTAATCACATATAGGAATATAGCAAACGACTGATCTGCAAATTTAGACAACAAACGCGTAAGCAGCGCGAGAGAATAAAACTTCACGCAAGAGTTTCCGGCCGCGTCGCCTCAAAGCATTAAACCTCGCGCTGCCGAGCAAAATATTACCGCTGCGATTACATAGGCACCAGTTGAAACTAATTAGAAGCCATTAAGTGGAAATTTCATTAAGGGTAATGAAGAAATCAATGTTATCAAGATATGCTAATGACACATCACCCGGTCTAGATAAACCCATCTATTCACAAGGCTCGCGCTCTGTCAAAGCAGCCTGTCAATTACAAACTGCTTCCTGCCCTCTCATAGCCACCGCTTCTGCTGTAATCTGTGCAGGGCTTTGTTGTTTATTGTGAGAGGGGAAAAAAAACCCACTCTCCCTCCACAGCTTTTAATAATCCATCTACATATGAAAATGACTGCATCCTGATTTACATGCATAAGAGGACAAACTAATAAGGCTGTAGATTAAGGAAAGATTTAGTTCAGTCATTCGTGTAGATTGGGTGGCCTATCAAAGACTGGAAGATCTGATGGTGGCAGATTAAAAGGCAAACAGCTGTTGCAAAATGTGTCCCCTCCCCACCACCACCCTCTCTGAACATTCAGTCTCTCGCGGGCCTATTGCCTACTTATTTTAAGTGAAACCAGCCATACGAACGCAAAGCAAGCAGTTGAGATACTGAAAAAGCGTTTGGGATAGTCGAACAGATGGATGGCAAATTACACCGCTGCCTTGACCTCTACGAAAAATATGTGACGCAACCCTTGTGTACTTTTTCAAAGCTGCTAAAATGAGAGTTTGTCCAAACTTGTAAAAATTGCAGTATAATGTGATGAATACAAATAAAGACCTCTCTTATATTGAAATGCTCGACTGCTATTTGTCTTTCGGAAGAACTTTCGCTGCTGGAAGGTCACCACAAGGTAATGAGCTTTGGGATGGGGCTGTATTATAGGGACATTGTATTGCATTAGTCCGGCCCCTACACAGATTGCCGGTGCTTGATCTTCTCATACCAGGCAATCTAAATGAAGAATCGCTTGTGCTCTTCTGGTCATAATTCTGCATTTGCAATGTATTGGAAGTGATGAATTGTTTTTAATGTTGCATTTTGTTTTTGTACACCAAGCACACACACACACACAGAGTCTACAGCAGCATAAAGGAGTGTCTCCGAACTAAACCCCCACTCAAGTTCCCCTTCATTCACAACCTCTGATATTATACTCAGTATTGTTTAGCATTAATTGTACAAATGTGATCTTTATTATGATCATTCAATCGTTCATTTTTAACATAAAAACAATCAATCCTGTGCCTAAAGATTGTTACTGCGTCCCCTCACTTTTAGTGACATTTTAGACGTTTTATAACATTTTACTTTCCATAAAAATATTAAGTAGTACAACTATTTTCATCATCTAAAAAAAAAAGGATCATGTGACACTGAAGACTCGAAATATATTTACATAAAAAACAAAGTTGTAAGAATATTTTACAACGTACTACTGTATCTTTAATCAGCATAAAGGTGTTCCTTCAAATACATTAAAAATCCTTTGAAAGGAAAGCAATGTTTAAAGAAATATTCCAGGTTCAGTACAAGTTAAGCTCTACCGAGAGCACTTACCATCCCTCCTTTTCTTCAAAAACAAAACGTGCAGCGAGGCACTTAGAAGTGAATGGGGGAATTACATAATTAAATGACATTAAAATACTCACTGTTTCAATAGTAAAACCACAAGCCGCGTACAATATGATAATTTTAGTGTATAGACAAAAATCACTTACTGATATACTAACAAGTTACCCAATTTTGCCATAAAAATACAATGCCATAAATCCTAAAGCAACTGTAAAAATGCCAAGCTTTACCTACAGAATCACTGTAGGTGCTTTTATACAATTAGAAGCTTTACATTTCCATTTTTATTTCCTCCAAAGGTTGGCCTCATTCACTTCCAATGCATCAGCGTATTTTTTCTTGTATTGAACCCAGAATGTTCTTTTAACAAAGCAAAATCAAATGTTTTTCAAAGTTAAGAAACCTGTGTTGAATTAAACTGAAGTGCCTGTGAGGTGTTTTAAAGTTACTGCGAAGGCTACTGGGAATCTCCTTTTCCTGAGACTAAGTATTTTCTGAGTGGATACTGAGGACAGCAGTCTGATAATGGCAAACACCTTGTGCTGAGTAGGTGAAAAAAAAAAAGGAAACTGTAGAGTTCTCTCCCTCACGAACCGCTAAGAGCCTGATGACCCCCTGATGCAGAGAGAGTTTGCTAGCTCCAGTTTTCTCATACAGCTCCCACAATAGCGTGTTTGGAAGCTGCCTGCTGGTATTGCTTAATTAGGCGAGGAGTTGATTAATTTGCACTAATTGACAGCTAATTAAAGGCCTCAGGGCACATCGGATTGACGTTTGTTAGGGCAGCAAGGCCCGTCGAGGTCAGGGCAACGGGTTGTTTATGGCTGTGCTGGTGTTTCTGGAGACAGACCCTCTGTGGGGAATGACCCTCATCTTAAGGAGGATGTCTGGACAGGACCTATGACAGGCCATGAACCGCAGCTTCTGTGATGTCAGTTTACTGACCGGTCCGCTCACAACAGTCACTGCACATCACTACTGTCACAATGTATGAGGGCAACAAAGTGTAACAGACGCAATTGTACAGAACCAACAAGTGCAAAGTTCAGTCAAACTTCATGAGGTCCAGGAATTAGACTATTAATAGATCAACAACAGGACAGAGAGCGTATACACTCATACAGCTAGTATGTGAGATTGCTTGCCAAAAGAAAAAGCTGAGAATAGTCAACTTCACTTCAATTAATACAGACAAACCTGAACACAGAAAGAATTTTTTTATTCAATATTTAGTATAACACTTTTTTTTGGTGTCCTAGTTACATCTATTGACAGTAATAACAGTAAATTATGCATAATTGACCCTTCGCAAAGACATGCCCCCCCTTAGTTGTTGACAAGCCATGCTACTCTCATGTCACGTTTTCATGCAGTGAATAATACTTAAGTTGTTAATGAAATATTAAAAATAAATAAAATATTTATTTTACAATCTTAGTGTCCTCTAAGCAAATATATTAAGTGAAAGATGTTCAGATAACAAATAAGTTTGGGAATCCATACATTACATGTACTGTAAATAAGAAATAATGTGAAGTTTAATTTGTATTTAATAATATGTATTTTAAAATTGTGTGTTCTTTGAGTGATTGTCCACGAAACTGGAAGACTTTCTGAATGTATACTAGCGATTTTTTAGAGGAATTAGGGAGAAACAATAAATTATGACTAATTTATTGCTATCATGTGAATAATATGTAATCATATCATCAGAAAAGTAACTGATTACAAGTGTTTTAAAATGTTATTTATTCTAATTACAAATACAAAGTAAAACAATTGTCTCTTAAAGCATGAAATAAAAATAAATGAACATCAAAAGATATTTTACTTCAACTGTGGAAAGACGTCAATACACAGTTAAGTTCACAGAAACTAATTTAACATTACTCTCTTGCCTGATGTGTCCGTCTGACAAAATGGCAGATTCATTCATTATGATTGGTCAGATCACCTGTCAATCAAGCTCCCTGTGAAGGGTCATTTACATGCAACCTTAAACCTAACCCTACAGTAGGTACATGTTGTTAATAATACTAGGTACAAGTTGTTTGCTTATACTAGTTCATTGCTTTTTTTTTTTCTCCAGCATTGTGGAATTTGGATTGTACCTCGAAAATTCTCTTTATTTTCATATTTCCCATTGATTTCATCATCATTGTTCACAGAGCAAATGGTACAAAAATCAGAAGTTTTGAACCATTCTGATTAAGTTAATCTTACAAAAAAAAAAAAAAAAAAAATCAACCTATAAAAGATTTTTGGTCAAAAGTGACTGAAGAGCACCACAGGGTTAAACAAAAAAGCTTGTTTAGACAGTCAAAAAAACAAAAAAAAGAGGGCAATCTGGGTCTTCCAGAGTGGGATTAGACACCAGCAGTAGCTTTACAGGGTCTAACTGCAGCTTCCTCATTCCGTGTGAATCAGAAAGACAATTAGGGGCTTATTAGGCACTGAGGGAGAGGCGTACCTCTAAGAATTGGTGGGAGCAGGAGCGAACACTCGCCAACCGCAGCCGAACCAAAGCCTCTACGACATCTCCAGCCGAGAACAGTCCTGGCCACTGTCTCACCTAATTACGCTCGCCAGAGCGTTCTTTGTTTGCCATTCAGCATGCCTGTCTGATTCCCTTTTCTCCCGGACCGTTTGCGCCAATGTCCCTGGAAGTGTGCTAATTAGAGAAGAAATGGCCCTAGTAATTATGTCAACTCTTGTTAACAAGGATGACAATGAGCAATATTATTTTTACGCAATGTTTTGTGCTGGGGGCCTTCAAAACTTCCAATTCCCATTAAATGGCAAAAATGGCCTTGCACTGGTGTGGAAGCACTCTCATGTCAAAGCCTTTTACATGTCCGGAGCAAAAGAGGGACGTTAATGGAGCAGTCGATGGAGTGGCACAGGCATGAAGTTATTGCCCTAATTAAAAGTTTGAATGCTACTTCATGAACTCCCTCATTGTTTCATGGAAGCTACTTTTAGGAAACGTCACTGGACGGCCAGGAGGAAGCAAGGCTGATGCCAAAAGTGTCTTGAATGTTGAAAACAAAACCAAAAATAATCTAGGAGGGGCATGTAGACAAGAGCACAACCAATTGTTCTTTATTTAAACAACACTGCTTTTTTATTAAAACAATTGAAGTTGTATTAAACCGTAGAGTAAAAATTAAATACATTTATGAACATTTATTGAAAAGCACACCACTGTAATACCCTTTCTACTCAGCACCCGTCATTTAAACGTATATACAAAAACAATGTGGTGTTATGATGTTTTGACCCCAAATCAATCGAATATTAGTGAAAGCGTTTAGCGCATCATGCTACTGTTTACTGCCTTACAAGCTCACAATCAGCTGGCAGCTGACCCCACAGGTCATCCATCACCATCTGGCTCACTTTTTGGGTCTCTCCAAGATGTTGAGGAATTTCCCTCTAGTCATTTCTCGAGCTGGAAAAGGAAAAATGTCAATGGGTTATTATAATATCAAAGACAGTCTCCAAACC
>JAUCMR010000039.1:11683144-11713321 GCA_032357425.1 Enteromius argenteus
TTTATCTCGGTCAATCTTGTCTACCGGTATTTCTCCCACCCCTACTACTGAGTGTATTTAAACCTTTTACAGACAGAAACTAGATCCATGTGAAGGGATGAGTCTTAATTTGTGTGCCTTCACTTCCCACACTTCTTTTATATGATGATTTAATTCCCTGAATTAAGGATATAAAGGATTTAATCTACTCTGCAAGTGGAGTTTCCCTCCTGATGACTGTTGCCTTGCCCACTCTAGACATGCACCTTGCTGGAGGCTTGCAAAAAGTTTTGATGACTCTGGCTTTTTCCTCCTTTGACACATCAAGGTCTCTGGCGAATGCTTAGCAATAAGTGTCCGACAACGCAAAGTCCTGTTATTCCCCTTGGCCTGCTACTGCTTGTCGTGCTTGAGGGGAGAGGATGTCAGAAGCGCTTGGCTTTGACAGGCTGTCGCCACACATCAGCCAGTGCATCTAGACTCAGGAAGTGGCTTAGAAAATGTAATGAAGGGGAGGGCGATGATGCCATAAGCTCTGGGAGTTTGTCAGAAAGCAAGAATGAAGCTTATGCACTTGAAGAATTTGCAAGCAGAACTTTTTAAGCTCCCAGTATGCCTGATGGTTGTCGTTCAGGGCTGCTGTCCATGCTCACTTCACCATGCATGGTTTAAAACATCTAATTGGGAACTGCTAGTTTCTGTGGTTGATATACTGTGCACAGATTGAACGTTTTCTGTATACATGAAGTACCCTGATGACATCCTGTTCTTTTTATCGAGTCAATCTAAAGATGTGTCAGTCAGAAGGACTGGGAGTTGGAAGGTAAATCGTTAAAAAAAATTGCAATCCTGTATACAAAATTTGACAAAATGTGCAGTCCACTGAGCAAAATACAGTATCCCACAATTCATTGCACTTTTCTTCACCTTTTGTTTCCAGTGTAAAAAATCAATTGGAAATAGTATGAACCTTTTTTTCTTCTTCAAAATATTTGATCAGATTTGTAAGAGTAGACCCATGATTTCTGTTTAGTTTTGGTTTTGTTCAATATTTTTTTGTTTAATATTAGTTTTTTTGCTTTGCTTTGCTTTATTTTGTTTTGATATCACAAAATTAAATCAAACACCAAAATAACTTGATGGCGCTTGTTGAAGTAGCCTAAACATGTAACAAGAGATTGTGTGACTATTATACTAGGCTATTGTTTAAAAGGTTCAATAGTTATATATGCGTTCTATTTTACATACTGAATTTTAAACAGTAAGCAGTATACAGTGTCGTATGCTATATTTTGCCTGCTGATGTTAACTTAACAAACATGGATAGAAAAGCATTGGTTCTTGTTCAGTTTTTGAAGAAAGAAAGTAGCAGTAATGCAACTTGCAGTGAACACATGAAAAAGAACCATCACTTTAGTTTTTTGGGAAACACACCTACTCCCAAAAGGACATGCTATCTATCCTGCGCTGATTACGCAATTGCGGTAGTTTGCGGATTAAAAAAATGACTATTTTTAAGCATATCCCATCTGTTCATGATGAATTAGAGATGAGCTGGAGCGAATGATGCCGTCACTGTTTGCTGAAGGACAGATGTCCTGGGTCTGCCGGTCAGTCCATGGTCGAGCTGACCACAGCTCATCTGCCGACACATTACACATGCATTACTGCTTTCAAAACCATGTCGCTACATTGGCTTTGCAATGAGTCCTTGATGAAAATTCACGCTGAATAATTGAACGTGTGGTTTGTTATTTGTCTTTTTTGGTGATTTTGTTTTTAGCCTGGCTTCTTGCATTTGTTCCACAATCAGCTAGCTTATTTTCATCATATCAGAATTAAGTCCATCAGCCCGCTGCGCACCTGTGCCGCTTGCCTCTTCGCTACGAGCAGATATTCTGCGTTAAATCAATGCCACATAGTTCTTAGGACTGTGCGAGGGGATGCCGTTTAGCTGCAGGCAGTAGATAAGGCCACTCGGCTCTGCTAAATCCTCTCGACTGCCATGAATTTCTCATGGGGCTAAACACACGCAAACCCACCCCTCTTTGATAACAGCCAACTTGCTGTGCTCACAACTTAGATTGGACTCGTTTTATTTTAAAAGCACTTACGCCACTCATGCAGCTGTCAACTCAGCATGACTAAATATGTCAGGGCTTAATTTTTAACCACTTTCAGACAGTTGTTTGACTCCAGAATCTACACATCTAAGCGTTTTATGTAAAAAGCATAGGCTTATGACCTTACATGCCACTGCTTGACCTAAAAGAGTAGCAGAGCTTATAGGGATTTCTTTTAACATCATTTCCCTTCCCAATTTGTGGTTTCTGCAGTTTGAGTCTGCAATTACTTTCAAGGGGTTCACCCAAAAATTAAACATTTCATCATTTGCTTGCTTTTATGTCATTCCAGATCTGTCTACACTTCTGAAGTAGAAATTTAAAAAATGTGTGGATCTGTTTTTTGTGTGTGTACTGAATAATAATGAAGATTGGACCTTTCAAGCTTCAAAATGGTCACAAATGCATTAAAAATCATTTGTAAAAGAATAAAGAGAATCAGAGAGTCTTCTAAAGCTTTATATTAGCTTTGTGTGAGAAACATTTAAGAAAAAAAAAAAATTCTTGATATCTTCTCTGGTTGTCAACTTCTGCATTCGGATGATTTAGACTGTTTTGTGAACAGGATCAACCAATTAGTTTAATAGATCTGATTCAGTCAAGTGATTCATTCATGAATTAGACATCACTACTTATAAAAAGAACTGAGGAAAGCTAGAGCAAATATCAATGTTTTCAGTGGCTAACTAATATTTTCGGTCTACCGCATGGCTTCAGAAAACTATGGTACTCTCATGAACGCTTGACAAGGAAGAGAAGAAAGTGTTGAATAAAATCATCATTTTTGTTTTGTTTGCGCATAAAAAGCATTCTCATAGCTTCATAACATTACAGTTGGTCCACTGATGGACAATTTGGACAAATTTAATGATGTCCTTATTACTTTTCTGGGCCTTGAATGTGGTAGTTCCCTTGCTGTCTATGCAGGGTCAGAAAGGTCTCGTATTGATAAAAAACGTATGGTTTTGGAATGGTACGAGAGTGAGTAATTAATGACAAAATTTTAATTTTCAGGTGAGCTATCCCTTTAACAAAAGAGGCATTGTCACACGTTTTTTCTTGCATGGATTTAGAAATCAATAAAAAGAGAGCTGATACGCTTTGATATTTTCTTTCACATGTGCCGCTTTGATTTATAGGCGCCAAGAGCTGCAGGGAAGGGCAATTATTATCACAGTAGTGTGGAAATTGATGAGTCGACTCGGATTCTGCCCCCTCTACATTCTGCAAGGTTCGATTTTCAGACCTCTTTTGTTTGCGGAGTGGCTAAGTGACACTAATGTTGGCATTTGAGGCTTCACGTCTCTCATCGCAGGATCAACCCTGACCTGAGTTTATTTCCTAAACCTCGTTAAGTATATTGAAACCCTATGAGGAATAAGGTTAATAAGGGTTGGTATATTTTTAAACCGATTTCCTGTGGAATGAGCATGTGAGTCGACGCTTCCCCTCTGCTGATTTATTATGGTGTGTTAGTGGAATGCTGAGGCAATAGCCTCGAAACTCACGTTTGCCCCCCGCTAACACAATCATACTGTATCTCATGGAGCATTTCTTCACCAGGCGTCTGCGCTGATGGATGGAGGTTGGTTTAGAAAAGCACTTTCCCTCCACATCTATTTGTGGACCCTGATATTTGGACTTGAACTTCACCATGGGGGTGGGTGTTATGGCAGAATAATTAAGCAGATGGTGTCAAGTGATTTTGTATAATGGTTTAGCACCAGATGCACATGATCATCCTTGTAATCATTTCTCTTGATTTGAATGGTAAGGGGGTTATGGGTGCTCTCTCGTACTGGAAAGATGGATCGGAAATCGCTCTTAATTCCTTGCCAACACAGTAGCTCTGTTCCTTAATGAGCGTCCTATATAGGAGGCATCGTAAGTGGCATTGAACCTCATAAGTGACTGATTGAGAACACTCAACACACAAATGGTGCTTCTGATGTAAATTCCATTAGAATCTCAATTTGTGGCTAAACAAATGCCACAGTAATTAATATTATTTTTTTCTCATTTAGGGTATTTTGTAAACTTTTTATAATAATTTTAAATATTTTTCTTTTTAAAATTTTTATTGAAATTATATAATTTATTAAATTAAAAATGACTTATAATCAGCATTTCTCCATACTTGTCCACCATGGTGATTTATTTATTTTTTTCTCATCCTTGTTGCAGTGCATTTTGGGGTTGCTTTCTCCAAGAGGATATATTCAGGGCTGCCTTAGATTTTGGCTAGAAGAATATATTTTAAAATAGATAATTATAAATCCAGCCTTTCGAAACCATCTTCATGCTGTGTTTTTGGAATGGGACTAATATGTTTTAACACTGTTTTAAAATTCTTTATTTATGTAAAATAATTTTTTCGCACAAGCTGTGCTAGTCTGGGCACTGCAGTGCAGGTGCAGTCTGGTTACCTAGAAGGAAGACATGCAAAACATTTGATTTTTACAACAGATAGTTCTTTTTAATCTCCTCAAACGTTTCTGAATAAGAAGATAAGATACATAAGATACAATACACAAGACAAGGTGTAGCGTGTAAAATGGATCAAAGCAGCGTACCGGGAATACACTTTGTTGGGTTTACTCAGGCCTCTGTGGAGGTATGAATCTTTTGATAGCAGCCCATCCCTGGTGCGTTCCTGTGCAGGCACGCCCTTTTCAGAAAGGATTTGATGACAGCATTATAAAGGAAGCTCAGTGAAAAGGTTGCAGTCCCGGTGTGGTGTTCTTCCCAGCTCTGAAGCAAGAACATTGATTTTTGCACAGACATGCGCTGTAGCATTTACAGAAGCTGTAACCCTGAGCTTTGCCCTTTTATTGTGTACGACCCCTTCTAGACATCGAAGTAACATGGGAATACGATGCGTGACATTTGCCATTATGCTCCAGAGTCCAGCCTAAAGCGTTCACGTTGACAGTGATTTTATCACTGGAGGTCACCAGGTCACTCTGCAGTAGCTGACTGTGATCACAAATGAGATGCATTACCAGTAGATATATGTTGTCATTGTGTATCGACGATAAATCTGTTTACTTGCTGCTGAAAATTAAAATTATGCAGGAGATTGCATGTAAATTGCGTTAGTGAATCATGAAGATGAATGATGATCAACTCACCCAGGAGGTGATTTCTGTTTTTCTATACGTAATGTTTTTATTATATCTCTCTGTGTGGTTGGAGACAAATTGTAACGAACAGTGGAATTACTCACAGCAGCTTATTAACTTTGCATCTTTCCCACACTCAACTACAGTATCTCACAACAGATGGATGATGTGGGCTTCACTGCCTTCACTCCTATAGAGAGCAACAGTTGGATTATGGGAGGGAAAAAAAGAAATATTGCATTCAAATTCTCCATGGATAAATAGATATTTAGGAATAATATAGGTTTAAAAAGACTCTTTAATACTAATAAAAAACAAAAACAAATATGGATTTGTTTTTACATTTATAAAAATCATTGTAAAGTACAAAAAAATTATGCAACCCACATTCCTGCAGCACTGTATGAAGATGCTGCTGCCATAAAAACAAGAATCATGACTGAAACAAAGGTGATGTTTTGTCTACAGTCTCAAACACCTTAAACTAATTGTTGAGGGTCAATAAGAGAAAATTCATCTTTTTTTTTATTCAGCAAGTATTAATTGATCAAAAGTGACTCCCACTTTTAACTACAAAGACTTTTCAAAGATTCTCATAGCTTCTCTTTCAAATGAAGCCATTCCTTTTAAGTTTTTCAGTTGAATTTCACATTATCATGTTTTCCACAAAAATATTAAGATGTTTTCTGTATGTTATCTGGCTGCTGAATATTTAGCTTTGTCACAATATGAGAAATCTTACAGACAGGTAAAGTAGCCTATATTTTTAACACATTGAAACCAACACTCATTGACAATGAATGACTTCCTTCTGCTGTTATTATGAACAGGGATTAAAGCTCATTGCGAAAACGAATACTCACGAAGAAAATGACATTTTAGTTCCTCTAATGAAACATCTGACATGCAGAGTCTTGTGTGCAGTTCACTTTGTGTGTGATATTGTCCACTTCCTGCTGTGTAAACACTTCATCAAGAGCTAAAACAGCAGTGTCCATAATGGCAGGTTTTCACTATGCTGACCTTTATGTGTACGTCGTCTGGCATCACTTCAAACCACATTCGAAATTACCTCTGCTGAAAGAGAACTAAAGTTTAACTAATAAACCTGTTATATTGTGATTTCTGGGTTTTATATGAGTGCCTGATTTGATTTATGGTCTGTTTTTGCATATGGGCTCTATTTTGACATTTCCTGTGCTACGGTAGTGCCTGTGATTTCCTGTATCATGGTGGCCTTTTGTTGAGCGCGATGGTAATCTGCTGATGAGGAGGTGCAGATAAAGTCCAGAGGTGGATGGGAAGGGTTAGAGGGGACAATAGACTTGCATCCAAATTAAGATCGCTTCCCTTAGTACGGCTTCCTGATACTGTTTTTACGACACTTTTGACATTGACCTTCCTTACAGCATTTAACTAAAGATCATCACGTCTGAAATTACTGACATGCCACACAGGATCTGCGCACTGACTGATTTTACTTTTATGGCTGCCAGCTGTTGGACACCGTGATTATTGGTGGCTTAGAGTCCTCTTGGGAAGTTTGTATTTATGTGTTGTGAAGTCATAATTACGATGTCACGTGCGTTCAAATCACTGTTGGTCAAAGCAAGATAGTGATGCACCTTTTCTACATAAAATTTAGTTTTTGAAATCTACATCTACAAAATGATTCTTTGGTAGTGCTGCCTTATGTTTTTATGATTTTTAAGGGGCTGCAAATTCAGTCATATTTTGTACAATTCTGTGATATTTTGTAAATGCAATTCCAAAAAACAAACCAAAACAAATTTACATTTTTTAACAAGGCATAGTTCACCCTTTTTTTTACTCAGTTGTTTCAAACCTGTTTCTTTTTTCTTTCAAACACAAAATATATTTTTATGAATGCAGGTAAATAAATGTGTGCCAATGGCCACTAACCCCTATAATGTGGGGAAAAAATACGATGGAAGTCAGTGGCTACTGGCAACTGTTTAATTACAAACATTCTTCAAAATATATGGTTTTTGTGTTCAACAGAAAAAAGCAAATGAATCATCTCTTTAAAGAAAACTCCTAATTACAACTTAGTGAAATTCATATTCATTCAACTCTAATTACTATCTTTGACTTGAACGCACCATATGTTTGAAATGTGTCTGCACTGAATGATGAGTAACTTTTTACGTTATTTGGACCAGTTGAAGTGTGTTGATGCTATCCATCAAGCGATTTGTATAAACCTGAGTGGCTAAATCTCAAGGAAGTGGAAATGTCTGTTTGTGTGTACTGTGCTTTATCAGCTATCTGAAATAGTAAGCTGACACGTTCTTGAGGAGGCTGACAGTTCAGTACGTGTGAACTCCTTCAAGGCTTTGACTATGATATGGTACAGTGCGGTTAGTCAGCTAGTTCCTGCACTTGTAAGTGAGCTCACACTCTGTTCACAGTGTCAGGCTGGGCATAACACCACCAGGCCAGGGCTCACGCTCACACATGTGACAGGCCTGACAAAAAGGGTTGGATCCAAACCCACGCCGTTGCTTGGTAACCTCACCAAACCATCACTTAATCTCCATGAGTCATCAACCGGCCACAAATGACATCACAAAGCAACAATCAACAAGGGATGGCTCACGACGGTTGCATAAGCAATAAATGAAGTTCACTAATTCACCTATATTTGATTTATCTCCTTTTTTGGAGTGTTTTCTTTTCACTTATTTTATGTGCTAAACTAAAAACTTTCTGCACAAGCTCTTTCAAATCTGAGGAGAATATATTTGATCATTACATTGCTGATAGGTTATCATGGCACAAATGAACACTCTACTTTTCTTAAAAAAAAAAAAAAAAATTCGAAATAATAATTAGAAGCATTCTACACGAATGCTAAAAAGTGTAGCTTACAGCACATTCAGTAACACAGAAACTTCAGCTATCAGTCAAATGAATCATTCAAAAATTATATGTGCACCCTGTCTTTTGTGCGAAATCCGTAAAAATACTAGTTATTGAACTTTTTCGTCTGCAGTTGTATATAATTGTGTTCAGCAGTAGCAGCTACGGATTGCGTTGTTGTCATCCTCCATGTTATGACTGATGACAACCAGTCTTAAAGGGATAGTTCACCTAAAAATCATTAATTACTCACCCTCATGTCATTCCAAACCTGTAAGACCTTTGTTCATCTTCAGAACACAAATTAAGATATTTTTGTTAAGATATTATCTATCATGTTCAAGGCCCATAAAGGTAGTAAGCAGGACATTGTTACAATAGTCCATGTGACATTAGTGGTTCAACTGTAATGTTATGACATTATAAAATTACTTTTTGTTCGCAAAGAAAACAAAAATGGTACTCTCCTACTCCAAGGCGGAGACTGACATGAAAGAGAGGTTATTGTTGAACAAGTCATTTTGTTTCTTTGCACACAAAATGCATTCTTGTAGCTTAATAAAATTAACTACTGATGTCACATGGACTATTTTAATGATGTCCTTACTACCTTTCTGGGCCTTGAATGTGTCAGTTGCATTGCTCTCTATGGACAACCAAAATGTGTTTAGAGTTCATCAAAAGTATCTTAATTTGTGTTCAAAGGATGAAGACCTTACAGGTTTGGAAGGACACGAGAGGGGGAGTTATTAAAGACAGAATTAAAATTTTTGGGTGAACCATCCCTTATAGGTGCAATATGGCCACCTACTATGTTGAGAGTGTCAGACACTGCATTTTTTTACAGTATTGTGTAGTATTAGCATAACAATATTTTCCCAACATTTATAACTAGATCTTCAGGTTTCAAAAAGACTCGTGTTCCAATTCTCTTACCTGTTTGTGGGAAACAGGTGATTCACCCAGGCAGTAATAAAAAGCCACATTTGTCACTACACACCTGCCCTTTTTGTGAACATGGCGGCGAGTAAAGCAGGCGCCTCTGTGTAACCTCCCACCGCTCTGGAGGAGGGACCAGCTCTGACATGTGTGAGCATCTCAAGAATGCACAGCGGTTTTGACTTGTAGCAGTTAACAGCCCACAAGGCTTTGGAAGTGACTGTGGGGGCCCTGTGTTTTGCATCAGTGCTCTGGAGCACTGCGGAGCTGCACAAGGTCATGGCTTCACAGAGCTATCTTTAGCTTGATAAACGGGCTTCAGCAGATTAGACGTAATGAAAATAAAGAGATACACGCAGTGTTATCTGTCAGGGAACGGGGAAGTGTGGGTTGAATTCTGCTGCATTATCTGCATTTCTGGCCTACTTTTTCTCTGTGAGATCAGCTCGTATGTCCACTCATCCATCTGGAGTGGCCCAGTTTACTGGGTTGAGTGCATGATTTTAAATATTTGAGCAAAGGTTGTAGAGAAAGAGCTGTTCTGTGGAAAGACTGGAGATCTATAGCTCCCAGTAATATTTGGTATTCTGACGAAGATTTGTACCTCCTATAATGACAACTTTTCTGCGGATGTGACACAAACACTGTTTTGACAGATGCTTTTTTTTTTTTTACCTGTGACTGACAACAACATACTGTTACTTTTAGAAGGTATTTCGCACTTGGATGGAGCAACACAATGGCACAGATACAGCTAGTCATATTTAAAAGCCCAATTAAAAAGATCAACTTGGCCTTGAAGTGAAAGGAAAAAGGATAATCTCGCTGTTCAGAGATGTTTAGTTTCACAAGAATCAAAAATATGGAGTATTTTAATTTAGGTTTTCTTCAAACTTTACTGTTTGTTCTGCCGTGTTTCTTCATTTGTAATCATTTGGTATTTAATAAGACACTGGAAACTGACGCCTATTGTTCATTTGTGCATCCATTTATATGGCTACTTCAAGCAATAGCTGTGTTTTACAGCACCAACTGCTTTGTTCTACTGAGGTTTTGTCTCATAACCTTTGCGGGATTGATTTTAATGAAGTGTCGCTCTTAATTTGCAGGTCTCACCACAGAGGGCCTTTATCGAGTGTGTGGAAACAAGACGGATCAAGACAACATTCAAAAACAATTCGACCAGGGTAGGTACTGATTTTAACTGGGCTCTGGGAAATTAGGCTTCATTTGCAGGTGCTTGATGGCATGCCTCTAGTACACATATTGGAGGATATTTCACAAATTGTATAGAAGGAGAAACTCTAGTGAAGGGTTAATTTGTGTATTTGATTTTTCTCGCCACAGATTCATTATGGTTCTGTTAAAGACTCACTGCTCAGCAGAAAGCTAAATATTCTCAGGTCTCTGGTCTGCTTCAGTTGTTTGCTTCATTTTAGTGTGCATTATATTAATCATTTATTTTATTTTGAAATATATTTTCCTTATTTAATTTAAATATATATAATAATTTAAATTATAAATTTGTTTTCTTGTTTTTTTAGAAAAGTTTAGAAGATTTTCTGTTCGTACAACATAATTGTTAACATAATTTACATAATAACTCTGATTTAAAAATATATTTTTTTGTTATAAGCTGCTTTTCCACTATCGGGCCGATATGATTACAAATCGTTCTCGGCCCGGAATTCTCGGCACTGTTTACACAACCGTGCTAGTAAAGTGAATGATGTTGCCAATCAGGATCTGTCACTTGTCTGTTGCCTGGCGGCTAGTTTCTCCGTAGCTTGCTAAGCGTGCTGTTTTGAGCAGTGTAAACACAAATTAGTACTAAAAACTAAAGAAATTTCTGATTATCCTCCATAATGTTAATTTACACCTCATATCATATGTTAACATTTGTGTTACCACGACAACAACTGACGCATTTGATTTGCGTTCCAAAGAGATCCGTTATCGGCTTCGCAGTGGAAAACGAAACCAGAACTGTTCCCGTCGGCTCGGATCGGCACAGAATGGAATGGTTCTGCAAAGAAAACTGTTCGGCCTAGTAGTGGAAAAGTGGCTATTGTTTCTAGTTTCAAACTTTTTTTTTTTATCAAGTCTTAAATGGATATTTCACCCAAAAATCTAATTATTTTCTGAGAGCTTTCGGACCCTCCAACTTGAACGGAGGTCTTACGGGTTTAGAACGACATGAAGGTGAGTAATTAATGACTATTTTAATTTTTGGGTGAACTATGCCTTTAAAGAGTGAGCTCTCCATTCAGTAGCATGAATGATGAGAAACAAGCCCTGAATTACATGATTATGATCTGCCACTCTGTAAATGGACCATTCCAGTAAAAACAAACTTGACATTTGTGGCTTCTGACTGGCGTGATGCCTGCAGGCCTCTATCAAGCTGTGATTCGCACTAGTTATTAGCTCATGCAGGACATTTTTTTTAGCTTAAATCTCCTTGTGACACATAAAAGCGATCTGTTATATTCTCATTTTAAAGCTCAGAATTAAATTGTCACTACGCTGACAATATATTGAGGCAGTTACAGGCTCGCGGTGAGCGGTATGACCAAAATTTATTCCACGACACCAACAATTTTATGTTACTGTAATGGTCTATATCACAATGTAGTTATTTTGGCAGCAAATCCATTGAAATATATATTCTCTATATTAAATGACTGTGTGAGTAACTGCAGTGAATTCAGTCTTTTACTTCATTTGATTTTTCTTTTTTATTTGTAGCTTGATGGACAGGAACCAAATGATAAGATTATTCATTCGAATGAAGCATGGCATCCATGCAAAAGCGGCTTTTAGCACATTATGTAACGCACAGCATCAAAACAATAAAACTGACAAAAAATGCTGTGCATAACAAAACCCATAAGTTCTTCTTTATTTTGACTGACTTTGCAATATATTTCCTCATTTAGATGTTAGTTGTTTCCTCATTGCTCTCGTGTGTAATACCATCATACCACTTGCTATTACAGAAAATATATATATATTTTTTTTTTGTGGCTAAAGTGAATCCAGAGTTATTTTCGAATATCTTTCAAATCAAACGCTAGTCATCTCTAGCTGGTGAGCTGTGCAGATGAGTGGGTGGAAAATCTTCAGCCGAGTGACCAGATTATTCACTCAGTGAGCTATCGTTTGCCCAAAAGAGCTACTATAGGCATCAGTCTGCCCGCTGGCCTGGAGCCATTAGCCTCCCTCTCTTTTTTTTCTTTTCCATCCTCACGATACTGTGAATTGGGTGCTTTTTCCCTTTCTTGTGTTCATTCAGTGCCTTTGCGGAGAGATCTAGTCTGACAGCTGTCATTTCACCTTAAACCCAGCTCTTAGCCTCTCTTTCTCTTTCTCGTTCCTATTTATTTTCCTTTTCTCCGTAGTTTTCCTTCTATTCTGCTCAGTCCTGGTAAATCTGTTTTAGTGGCTTTTCAAGCACTGACAAAGGGAGTTGGATGCTTATGCTAACTCACACTATTTTTCGTTCTTCTCTCAGACCACAGTGTTGACCTGATAGTGATGGATGTAGCTGTGAACGCCGTGGCTGGGGCCCTGAAGGCCTTCTTTGCTGACCTCCCCGACCCCCTCATACCGTATTCTCTCCACCCTGAGCTGGTGGAAGCAGCCAGTAAGTATCGATTCATTCAGGTCAACAAGTGCTTCCTCTTTGGGTGAGATTTGTGGTAAAGGACTGCTTTAGATTGTTTCATTAAATACTTTTAAGCTGACAGTTTCTTTTGAATGTGGCATTAAGTTGCTTTTAAGGAATAGTGTTTTTTTAATTTTATTTTATTTTTTATTAAAATACATAAAGCTGTAACTTATGTCAGTCATTTGTAGATTGATTCCTCCATACAACGGTCACTGTAGCACTGTAGTAAAACAATGTTTCATTTCTTTGCATTGAGGTTAAAAGTAACACTGACCCAATCAGTGGTGTAATTTTTAAAAAAATTCATCTTAAGATTTAGATTTTTATATGCTTAAAATTGTATGCAATTTACTGACATAAGATATTTATGATCATTTTCACAAATTCAAATAATTCCACACTGTAAAATAAGTTAGGATAGATGAATGTGATGTTCTGAATGATTAACACAACAGCCTCAAACTAAATCAGGGGTCATCACCAAGTCTACATTTATTTTTTCAAGAAATACAGTAAAAATAGTAATATTGTGAAATATTATCATTTAAAATAACTCTTTTCCATGCAATCTAACTGCAGTGTTAAACAATTGTCATGTCACAGAATATAATTAAAGCTAATTATTTTGTTTTGCATTATTTATTTAATGCATCCTTGCTAAATACAAATAAGTTTGGATCAGTAAAAGCCAATTAATATCAATTAATTCTATTTTGTTTTTATAATTTTTTTTTTTGTTTTGTTGTTGCTTATATATGTGACCCTGGACCACAAAAGCAGTTATAAGTAACACGGGTATAATTGTAGCAGCAGCCCAACAATACACTGTTGGGGTCAAAGCTAGAAACTTTTATTTTATGGCAAAAATGATTAGGATATTAAGTAAAGTTCATGTTCCCTTGATAATTTGTACATTTCCTACTGTAGGTATATAAAAACTTTATTTTTGATTAATAATATGCATTGCTAATGACTTCAATTGGAGAACTTTAAAGGCAAATTTTAATTTTTTAAAATTTTTTTGCATCCTCAGATTCCAACTTTTCAAATAGTTGTATCTCGGTCAAATATTGTCCTATCATAACGACGACAACCCATGCATCAATAGAAAGCTTATTTATTTTGCTTTGTATGATGTATAAATATAAATATAAAAAATGACCGGTTTTGTCGTCAGTGGTCACACATAGCCCGAATTATTATTTACATTTCTACTTTTCACTTGTTCCTCCCCATTAATATAGCATTGGCCGCAGGCATGTCACATAATTATTAACAAACAAATATTTCACATAAGGATTGGAAAGCCATTAGTATTAGGTATTAAGTATTAGGTGAAAGCCATCAAACGTCAGTTGAGTCCGTCTGTAGTCATGTGTCTGACCCCAGCCTCTCATTCAAACTTCAGTCTTGAAACAGCAGGTGGGCGGCAGTGTGTCAAGGTAAAATGAGGCAGGTTTAGTGACGCAGCGTTCATCCATTGCATCAGCACAGGCTGCGGCTACAAGAAAGACAGGAAGTGTGTCTGCTACAGCCTTGAGAACAAGTAGCAACCTGCCCGTGTTACTTCACCGTTTCAACAGCCTACGAGTCAAGTTTTTTTTCTATCTGTACCCGGTTTCTTCTTTCAACTACGTTCAATATTAATCCCATCACCACACTGTCTAATCCCAGCCCAAGGTAGCTGAGAAGTCATTTAAATGCATCTGCATTTCCGTTTGATGCTTCCGAGTGCTGAATCTAATCCAGGGCCCCCTGTGATGTACTCCTCATTATTTCTGATCCACACTGCTGTAGATAAATGACATTAAGTGCTGGGATGCTGTTTGAACATACTGATATTTCAGCTTTATCTCTTCCCTCCCCTTGCAGTTTTTTGGCCAGGCGGTTGTAGCTTGTTGTTATTATACAGAAATCTTTTTTTGATAACGAGTATGACATGAATGCAAATTTCTGATTGTCAAATATGTATTTATTATGTGTTACTATGTATCTTATACATTTTAAATAATCAGTTATTTTTTAACTTAATTATGAATTGATTGCCCATGTAACGAGTATTTCATTCTGATTGGTTAATTTTGGTTAACAGCTGAATTTTTTTTTTTTTTTTTTTGTGTGTATAATATAAAGGGGTAATGTTGAAATTCTTACTGAAATGTTAAATTCTGCAGTTTTGTGTTTTGAATATAAATGCTAAAAACTAAAATTAAATTCTACAAGTTAATTTATGCATCACAACATTGTAATGTACTGTTAAAATGGACATAAATTTATAAGGTCAATCAATATTAAATTTACCAGAGTAATTAAATGCCTAGTGTATACAGGTCAACCTTAAGTGAGCGTTAGATGTAATAAGGTACATGTAAATGGATATTAATGTGGGGTAATTATGTATTAATAGTTTAAAGTCTTTTGCATCACTCTTTTTCATATAATAAACTCAAATCATGTCCATTTTCTTTTATTTAGTAGTTTTGGAATATACAGAATAATGTACAAAACAGCCAATTTTTTATGTCAAAATATACCATAACAGTATTAATCAAGAGGTATTAATAAATATATCAAAGTCTAAATATGTCCTCAATTCTGTCTAATGAGTTTGTTAAATGTGCTTTCTCCAGAAATTGTAGATCATTATGAGAGACTGCAGGTGCTGAAGGAAATAGTGAGAAAATTTCCTCCTGTAAACTATGAAGTTTTCAAATATGTCATCACACACCTCAACAGGTAAAGCTTTATCTTCCCCTTTTTATTTGTCTTTTAACAAAGATAAACTATTTTATAAAGCTAAAGTTCTGTTAATAGTACATTTGTTCCATTCATCTTTGTTTATAGAGGATGGTTCCCAAATTTTCTTTATTTTCTCAAAGTATTTGCAAAATGAAAAATATTGTAACATAATTATATTGTTCTCTCTCTCTCTCTATGTCTACATCTACCTCTATATCTATAAAAAAAAAAATCTCTTGTGCATATTAAAATATGTAAAATAATAAGGAAGCATATTAAATTTTATTGTTTTAAATTAGTAAAATCTTACTGACAAATAGGCAAAACATAGTTTAGCGGTAAAATGACAAATAATTAGTATTTGGGGTGAAAGTAATTTGTAAATTGATTTTTGTTGTAAATATGCCTGACAAGATTGTTACGCTGAATGACATTTTAGTGCGTAAATTTCGTAGATCAGGGAAAATGTGTGATATTAATTTTTGACTCAGAAAAGCAAAAACAAAAATGTAATAAAAGTAAACAAACTCTTTTAATGCTTTTTTTTTTCTAGCAAAACAACAACTTAAGGCACAATTAAACATTGTTTTTATGCTTAAACCCTTTTTTATATGTATATTTGTATATATATATACTTTTTTAAGAATGCTTTTTAAAATGTATCTCCCACCTTCCCTATAGGGTAAGTCAGCATAGCAAGACCACATTGATGACGGCCGACAATCTGTCCATCTGTTTCTGGCCTACGCTCATGAGGCCTGATTTTGAGAACAAGGACACGCTGTCCACCACCAAACTCAACCAGTCTGTCATCGAGACCTTCATCCAGCAGTGCCAGTATTTCTTCTATGGTGGTGAAATCACAGAGCCCTCCAGCGCCGAGGGGACTCCTCCTTCACACGGCCACGGCCTAGAGTCCCTGCTGGCCCTTCAGCTCCCTCCTCCTCTCCAGCCACAGCAGATCCAGCACCCGCTGCCCCCCGAACCCCTCATATAGACCTCCTACTCACATTTGGCTCATACGTGTAAGCCGCTTAAAATAAGAAGTGAAAAAAAGAACCTTTTTTTGTACAAAGGAAGATGTGACTTGCATAAGACCTCCCTTGTCCCTTTTTTTTTTCTCTCCTTTTTTAAAAAAAATAAAAAATCCCCTTTTTTTGTGAGTGAGAGACTGAATAAAACTGTAAAGAAAAATTGTAAAGAAAATGTCAATGCTAATTTGACATAGTAAATGTGCACATTGACTAATTTCGAACATGGCAAACATAAGGAAGATATATTTAGTCTTTTTTGTTTTGAAAGACAATGGAGCTGTCAGTCACTCGCTAAAACCAACACTACATGCACGGCTTGCCGTAATGGCAAAATGTGCCATTTTTCTGCTTGTGTTTGTCCCCTTTTTATTTTAAAATGGACTAAAGATATATTTTTAGGATATTTGTATCTTAAAAGACAGCTGTTGTTGTTGGGGTGGTGGTGTCCCAAGGTGTTTGGGATTGAACTAATATGAGTTTATAAAATCAGGGGCGCCTGCCTAGGATGCACTTTGTCCTACAGACTTTGAACCGGGAGCCCCTCATACTCTGGAAACCACAGGAAGGGAAACAGCCCACTGCAACTGTTTGGCACATCTCAGAGATCCAGGCTTCAGAAGACGCCAGGTTATCTCCGTCTCGTTTCATGTTTGTTCGTTTAGTTTCCGCAGACCACCTTCGAAATTTCTATGGTTCTGTTGATTCATTTCTTAAAGTGAATTTGCATGTTCTTTGCCACTTTTAATAACTGAAAGAGAGAAAAAAAGTTAATGCTCAACTGTTTTTATGCAAGATTTTTTTTTTTTTATCCAACTTGTTTGAGGGAACATTAAACTGGGGTCAAATTGTTATATTTGTTTGTTTTGTGTCATGCCATAGTTCGACTCATCATATTTTGGCTTTAATTGTTTCCCTACAATAGGAAAATATAAATATATATATATATATAAATAAATAAATGTCGGCATCTTTTGATGGCTGGCAGAACACAAACCACGGGGTACTGAAGCTCTGTATAATCTTGTAAAATCTATAATCAGATTTTTCATTTTTTTTGTGGTATGATGTATGAAAATTTGGGGTTAGATCCATTGACTGTACTTAATTCCCTATATAAATAAAACTTTTTTTGTTTTTGTTTTTCTGTTTTTATTAGATGGTACTGAATTTTGTTCCACTGTAACAGATGCTGTTTAGAAAGCTTGCAGTCTTTTGTGTGGAATACAGCACAACTCAGAGGTGTTTAGCTGTGATGCGGGAGCTTGTATGTGAATGGATGGGAACAAAAATGACAAGATTTAACTCAATTGACTCACTAAAATGGAGGAAAGGGCTCAATAGGGTAAGTGTGCAGCTGCTAGGATCCCATTTAGTGTAGTTTAAAAGAAAAGAGCAACATTATGTTCATATGACTGCCTCATATGATGTACAAACTAAATATTTTAACATCATCTGCTATGTATTATAGTAAATAAATGATTTTGACAAATGATGTTTGCCTGATGTTATTTTTGGGGGTGGTGTGAGCCATCACTTATGAAGAAAACCAATGGATGCGTTTAAATCAGGGTTGCCAGATCTGCTCTGTAGAACCAGCTTATTGGGCAGTCCCAAGCTAGCCAAAAAGTTTTATTTCAAATAAAATGACATAATATGCCACTTCAAATCCTAAAATACGTATTTTAGTTAGTGTTTTGCATTACACACAGTAAACTCTGTAATATCACTAAATATTAAGGCCCAGTTTCATAGACAGGGCTTAGATTAGTTAGGACATTTTAAGTCATTTTCATTCACATGCCTTAAAAAAAAAGCATTGCTGTTGTGCATCTTAAGACAAGACAAAGGCACTGACTGGCTTTAAAACCGGTCAGTGCAAGTTTCTTTTGAGTTGATATAGCTCAGATTTACATTTAGTCTAGGACTAAGCTTAAGCCTTGTCTGTGAAACCGGGGGTTAAAGGTCTGCTTTTATTTTACCCTAAAACAGTCCGCTAATGTGCAGTATTTGGTGGGGATGCTAATCCTTTATTTTTGACTATTCTTTTTGGTCTTTTTCAAACATTTCTGGAAACACACTCTTCATCAAGTTTATGTGGAGATTAAATTTTGAGTTGATGAAATACTTAAATGCAAGCCTTTCAATGAAATATAATTTCTGCTATATCAAACATTTAAAAAACATCCCTGGCAGTTCTTGGCAACCAGTGCTGCCACCGCAGACCCGTGAGTGACTCGCGCCACCTTCAGGATCAAGATATAAACTACACAACTCAATCCAGCATATCGCGCTTTATTTCATTTCTTTACATTATTAGGCACAATTCCTACGTGTTTGTTAGCGATTATGCTCAAGGAGAACAAAGTCGAGCTTATATATGATCGAAGATTCAACATTTCTGAACGGAAGTCGTTGTTCCACCTGAGGCTGAAAGCTTTTACCATCATAAGGTGGGAATTAAAACGCTCACATTCAGCGAAAGGGGAACTGTTCTTGCTCTCAAAACTAATAACGTTACATTTGATAGCTCAGCTCACTTTGTCTTGTGTGAAGAGTAACAAATCTTATAGTTATTCTTGGCTGCATGTAGAGGTCTTGTGAAATCTGAGGCCAGCAAAAATCACGTTAAAATTTGGCTTTAAGTGCCAGTTAAGATTTTGCAGTCTGCAACATAAATGGGCCTAGTAATTTAACAGATAACTATAATATCTGAAGGAGAAAAAGTGCCTTTTTAGCTTAATATTATAGAGTAGTTGTTCAACCAAAAATGTTTTTTTATTTTCCCCCATGTCTTTGGATACCTGTATGATTTGGGTGAATGTTCAAGCTGCTCTTTTCCATACATCGGAAGTAAATGGTGACCACTTACATTAAGCTAATCATATGGCTTCATATTTGGAATATAGTGCATAAATCATATGGACCAATATAATGTTGTGTTTGAATCCTGACAGGACAACATCCCCATCCATATTCATTATATGGAAAAGAGAAGCATGAACAACCTCCAACTATCTTCTTTTGCATTTTACACACAAAAAAAAAGGATACGAAGGTAAGCAAATGATGGCAGAATTGGGAAATTAGCCACAAAAGGATACTAATACTACAATATGTGTTTGCTGAAGCACTGCTACTGCTTTATACTTGGGATTTTGCTTCATATTTGTAAACACGTTTTATGACAGAAGTAGATGGAACGGTTAATGCTTGCAGTAGTGCAACAGCCTGCCAAACACGGTCTGCACTTGTAAAACACGAGAGACTTCAGTGCAATTCTGATGGGAACGATGTTAATCACTCGCAGCTGCTCGATTGCAGGGAAACAGTCACGTCTGACCTGCAGCTGACTAAACTGACAATAAAAATGACAATCACATCATTGCAGTTTTCCCATTAAAATGGCACACTGCCAAATTTGGATTTATTTCATAATCAGATTTGAAAGCATCTGTAAGGAAGGAGAGAGCAAAAGGCAATATGGCAGCAAGAACTGACACTGAATTAGTTGAGTCGTCTTTAGATGTTCAGAGGAGCATTCTGTGAGTTTACTCTGATTAATCACGAATAGTAAATATCAGATTGTGTATGTGCATATATATTTTATCATCTTAAGTGGCATTTATGTTCATCCGAACTTTCTAAGGAACATGTTAGTTATGATAAATTGGCATTTTCAGTGCTCTGAGGGACTGGCTGCCAGCTGTCCAAACAAGCCCATGTCAAGTTTAAATGTGGAATCTCTCCACTTTAGTGTCATTGTTCAGTTTAATGCTTACATATTCGTGTTGAAAACCATGGGTGGTGGTGGTGGTGGTGTACATTTGAAGACAGATGCCAAAGTCAGAATATGAGGCAGAAACATTTAAAGCAGACGGTCAATGCAACATGATACAGCTGACTAAAACATCTCTGTCAGTGTATTCTCATTCACACTCATGCCAGGGAACAAACATTTGTTATTTTTCTGTCCTACACAGAACTGGAGAAATATACTGAATGAAAAGTGAGACATTCTCGGCCTCTGCCAAAATAAACGTCAGAGCGTCAGATCCTGAGATAAAACTAAGAAATACAGAGTTTTGGATTCTTTGGGTGAAAAAGTCAGACAGCTCATCAAGTCAAGTCACTTGCCCAAATTGTTCACAATATGCACGACATGAGTGAATCTCACAAGAACGCGTTACAGTCATATTTCACTCCACATTTTTCAAGTCAAAGTGTTTTTGAACTATTACGTTTTTCACATTGTAAAATTAGTTTCCACTAAATCTCCAAACATTATTGCAAAAATAGTTTTTAAAAGTAAAATTAAATTGTGAAGTATTTATAAATCATGGCAGTTATTATTATTTAATGGTTAATGGTAAAATGACCCACTCATGTTTTTCTGAGATTCACACACATACAAACATTTGAGGGAAAACCTGATTTTGGTTTGATCAGATGCAGCAAAACATCCACTAACAGATAACAAAACTGCTTTTACCTTTAAAAGATCTGCTGCATATGGCTGAAATCTTTATTTCATGTTATCACAGAGCTCTAAACTGATCCACCGCTGCATTGCTTTGAGCAATCATGTCTTCTCAACTAAAGAACATAGGCATGTGGACAAGATGATGCGAGAAAACAACAGTCCTGGTACTGTAAAAGAATCCTGAGATTGATGATGCTGCATTTTGACCCTTCCAGTTTCTGATGGCTCCGTCAAACCGTACGACCGAAAAACTCAGTTAAAGCTCAATGGTGAAAGTTTGAAGTGCAGCAGAAAGAAATATAATATTCAAATCATTCAATAGGACAAAAACGTGTTTGATTTAAGCCAATGAAGTTAGTAGTGATCTACAGTATGTCGTAGAAAATACAAGCACCCCTTATCAAAGTATCTTTTATAATTGTTGACCAAAAATGATCTTTTTTTTAATGAATAGGCCATTATATTACTCAATCAAATCAAATATAACTGATAAAAACAAAAATAAAATATATATTTTCTAGAACAATAACTGTTCAAGTGTCAGCTGTAGTCCTAAGCACTTTTTTTTCTGTCCATTCAGATTTATGAAGCAAGACAATGAAGATGGAATAAGCTCACACAGAGATGTGTTTGAAGGCCGCAAAAAAAAGACATCATTCCCTTTGCTTTTCCACTCAAATGCAGATCAAAAGAAGGCAAAACAGTGCAAGAGGTAAATGGTGCAAGAACCGAATGACTCCAGGCAGACGCCGAGATAAGCAGGATGCACCTCTTCACCCAAATGAAACCAGAGAGGAGAGCATGAAACGCAGAAAAGGGGGCCTTGTCGATCCACATGGATGGGGATATCATTCTATTCCACTTCGGAGTCAGTCGAAACGCGATGACGTCCCCTGCACAGAGCTGTTAAATGTGTACAACAGGACAGCATTGTCATAACTCACAAAAGGCAAGTGCTTGTTTGTGTTCTGAACACCACAACCTCACGATCACACCTAGTTCTGTTCGTTCTTCAATATCCCCGTTTTTTTGTTTGACTACTACGAGCCTGGCGGGCTGTGGGCGTCTCCGTCGGGCCACAGGGTAGCCGGTCGTCCTAATGTAACAGTTTCTGATAAGGAAGGTGGTTGCAATTGCTCGCTAACTAAATTTTCGTACTCGCTACTGTCCTCTTCATTGTCGTCGTCATCCTCCTGGTCTTCCTGGCCAGTGGCCTGGCGGTTCAGGGAATCCGAGCTCGAACCGTCTCCGTTGCCCAGGCCCAGACTGGGAGACGGGTGTCCGGGTGAACCTACGGCTTGGGGCCGCGGTAGCAGTATAGCGCTTGGTGAATCTGGAGGCAGTGTGGTGCTGTAGATTGGTGGAGATGTCGAGTTCACGGGTCTCTCTAAACTGGGCTCCACCGAGGGACCTGAGAGCACGACTCGAGTCAGTGAAGAGTGTGGGGAGTCTGGAAGGGCAGAGTTATCGGGAAGCGTGACAGCAGCTGCCTCTTGGAGTCCTGCGAGGAAAATAGAGTAGATGATAAAAGAGATTGTTTCCATTTTTGTTGAACAGGCAACAAATGAGCAGAGTCATCAGCACGTACTTCTCTCTTCCTCAGCGCTGTTACGTTTCCTGAGAGTGATTTCCTCTTTGAGCTTGTTCACTTCTTCTTGGATTTTCTCCCTCACTCGTTCACTTTGATCCACTTCACAACACACCGCCTGCAGGATGACAGAAAATTCATTAGGGATGCATGATTTTATTGGAACGTCTTAAAATGTAAACATCAGCACCGTTCCGGCTTAAGGTGTGCTATTTTTTTTACAGCTTTTTTTGCTGTAGACCATCTACAAATGTTAAATCTTTAAATAAAATGTTAAGGTTTTGTCAAAAACAAAAAATTAAAAATAAATAAACAAATAAATAATCAGTAGTGATTGGTTTTATTATAGTTATTTTCAAAGCTTTCAATGTAGTTATAAAAATAGCTTTAATAATGTTTATTTAGTTTTAACAAGTACGTTTTTGCTTAAAACTGATCAAAAAAAAAAAAAAAAGTTAATAATCTCTCTATAGGAGATACTTCTTGTTTCCAAAAAGGACATGTACAGTTGCAAGAAAAAGTATGTTAACCCGAAAGCCAGGGTGTGAAAACTTTTTACATTTGAAGATCAAGGTAAATTGTTCTTAATTTCTCTTCAGGAAACATGCAAATATCTTCCGTTTCTTCTGAAGGGCAGTACTATACTGAAAAAAAAATACAATTTCAACAAAATAAGAAAACTTTGAACATATTCATCCTGTTCAAAAGTTTTCTTCAAAAGGCTTCTGGAATGTTTGAACCTTTTTTAATAGCTGTGTTTGAGTCCCTAAACGGTCCTCAGTGTCAAAAGATGGATCTCAAAATCATACAGTCACTGTTGAAAAGGGTTCAAATATGCAAATGATGCTGGAAAACTGAAGAATCTGCAGGACATGGAGGATTTTTCTGAACAACAGTGCTAAATTTAACTGTTTAGGACAAACATGGGACTCATGAACAACCGTCACAAAACAACAACAACAAAAAAACAAACAAAAAACAGTCGTAGATCATCAGGTAACCACAAACAGTATTAAGAACCTTTTGAGGGGGGTTATTTTAATCATTTTTGCTATTTTTTTAGTCTTGTGGACTATATGTAAACATCTTTTGTGTAAAATATCTTACCCAGGACAGTACTAATTTAAATGTTATTACACATGGAAGATTGTGGTGTATTTTAAAGTCTGTGTGAAATCAAAATTTACTATGTTTATTAGTAAATTTAGCTCACATTGCTGTTTTTGTGGTGAATAATTTACCCGTGCAAGTCAATCCACAAATAAATTAGTTAGCCTTTGTAATCTTTAATCCAAATCTGAAAATGCTCCTCCCTTCTAAAATGACAGGCCTTCTCTAATGACATGAGTTTGATGGCTTGGGCATGAGCACGGCATCCTTAACCACCCCTCCAACTGTCAGTGTTCATTCTGAACGAAACACCTTCACTACATCCAATAATTTGCAGTAGAAAAAACAAACCACACCCTCTATTTAACTCATTCAATATTCTGTTTCTCTTGGAAGTACATCACAATACGGAAGTAAAATTGATCAAAAAGTTCCAGTTCACGCAGACATTAACCAACATCTCCTGAAGTTATCTGTCAGTTCAGAAACATTATAAGACTGTAACTCACCTGAACTCTTTCTTGAAGGGCACTGTATACTTGAAAAATAGCTCGAATGTCTTTTATCACACCATCCTTATCAAAGAACTCAGTCCTATAAATAAAAATAAAAATCATCTGGATATCACTAATTCAAGTATTTACTGCCGCAAAAGGAAGACTTTCTTTTTTCCGTGCTGTGCAGTTTAAATCATGTAAACTAAGAAAAAGTGCATCATGGTTTCTACAAAAATATTGAGCAGTGCAACTGTTATCAACATTGATATCATAAAGAAATGTTTCTCGAGCACCAAATCAGCATATCAGAATGGTTTCTGAAGGATCATGCAGAATAGAATAGTTTTTAATTTCAGTAATATTTCACAGTATTACTGTTTCACTGTATTTTTATCAAATAAATGTGGTCTTGTTTAACCAAAAAATTCTTTAAAGTCCTACATTCTGTAGAATGGTGGGTCAAAAATCAAAAGAACACAATTTGCTGTAATTACATTTTGTGACATGGCTAAAGAGCAATATTACATTTAGGTTGCCTCACCCGTGTTCTTTAATGACACTGGCGTAGTTCTTGGAGGTGTTCGGCACAGATGAGACTTTATATTCCTGCTGACTCGTGTTACCCAGGTTTGGGATGCTTAGAGATATCCTCTGATTATACCTGCTGAGATAAAGATTAAAAGTGCAGCAGAAAACACGATATCAGCTACATCACACCATTTTCAAACATTAAACAATAGGAGAGACAAGTCTCTAACAGTTAAACAGATTCATGATTTTATTATATTTTCCCCTTTTTTTGTCCCGCAGTATTACATATGTCCATAAGTATGTGTTATCCAGCATGCACATACTTTCTGTTGGGCCTGAAGAGCACATACTCCAAAGCATGTGTGGAACTATTGGCTGTGGAGATGAAGCTGAACAGGAGGAAGACCAGATCTGGGATGCCAAGTATATGGGTCAACTGCTTATGGATCACCTGCTCCCTGAATGACATCTGCTGTTGAGTGTTCCTTCTAAACCGGTACCAGCCGATAACATTCTGCTCAAAAAGAAGACAAGTTGTGAAGTGGGTCGGCTGAATTAAACACACAAAGTTGAACACCAAAGGACAAAGAACCTGTCAAGGTACCGGTTAATAATTTAGTAACTTTACTCTCTAAAATTTTTATGGATATTTCATGATAACTGCTTACTTTTCTTCTGTCCTTGAGGATTCTGTTGAGATTTTCTTCATTGACGTTACCTGCATAGTCATAAAAGCTGCAACAAACAAAGAAATTTATAATATATATATATACACACACAAACCCATTTCCATAGAAGTTGGGTATATACATATAAATACATGCATACATACACATGACTTTTGTATGCACAATATTACTATTTTATTATTACTCATTTTAACAATTAATTATTATTAAATAATAATTTTAACCAAATAAATAGGACCTTGGCAAACAAAAAAGGCTTATTTCAAAAACATTAAAAAAATTACTAACACAAAACCTTTGAATGGTAGTGTACATTTTTATTATAACTTAATAAACATTTAAGAATGCATTTATTAAATCCAATTGCCTATGCAGGACATTCTTACCTAAACAGTTGTGCACAAGGTTCATGATTATGGACCTCTGAAAAACAAGTGAATGCAAGTGATCGATTATATTCAAGATCTGAGTAAAGCAAGCGTGCTGTGACTGTTCAAAAGGTCTAATTTAAATACTACTCATATGCATACAGACAACATTAACCTTGGAATAAACTAAGGAAAATATATTAGCAGATCTGTTCTCTAAAAACTGTAACAAACCATCGTGATCTGAAGGTTGTCTAGAGGACAACATGACCTTCATAATGACTGCAAATATAAGGTACTATCTGGGCCCACTTTTGATGTTGAAGGCCTTTGTGAAATTCTTTGTAAAGAGATCAGAGATGAAGGGGTCCTGGGAGCGGCGCCAAACTCAGAAACAAGATCACTTAATGTTGGAGAGAAGCTATTTCCAATGTAGGTCTACATTGAGGATTTATCTCCCAGGCCCTAATCAGGAATACTAGCTGACACAAACTTAAAAACACAAACTCAGGTGGTTTATCAGGTTATTGACAAGCAGGATAGCTTGCGACAGTGCTTTGATTGGTTGAGACTGAACAGATTACGTCAGCCATTTCTTGAACTGATATAGTCCCTCCGTTCACACAGGAAGGTTGTCACGTCCTCACTGTGAAACGTGTTATGTCTGTGATTTCAGCCTTCAAGGATTTCAGTAATGGGATGCATCGTGTTTTAATAATGCATTATCAAATTTCCCAAACTAAAATGGTCATTAAAAATTCTACATTTTGGGACGGTAAAAAAATAATCAACCATGGTTTTACCTATTACACTGAGGAATTCTGAGCTACCGATGTGTGAGTCACTGATGCTTAAAGTCTCCTCCTGTCTCACTTCACCCAACAGGAAGCCCTCCTAAAAGAGGCATAAAAATGGCATTTCAAAGGCAAAAACAGTGTAGTTCAGATTGAATGTTATTATTACCGTAAGCATATAGACACCTTCAACAAAAGGTACAAGATAAGGCCTGCAACTGCTTTAGAATTAAGTAATAATTACTATTATTATTAGGTCTATTATTACTCAAAGTTTGGGATGTCTACATAGAGTTTAATAACCTTTTATGATTTAGCGATTTCTTAGCATTAAACAATTAAATACACAAACATTAAATATACAAATGTTTAAAACAACTTAAAACTACTAACACATTTATTTACTTATTAACAAAAAACAAACAGCATTCCAACTTTATCATATATTAAGCTGCTCTTTAGTCATGGCTTGCTAGTCTGTGACAAATGTTGGTTTTTAGTTATTGACAAACTTATCATAGTAATATATATATATATAAGTTTAATTATTATTTTTTCTTACGGTAACAGGCCAAGTAGCATTTAAAGGGACATGTGATGTGTTAAAAGGCAAACAAAACCTAATCTGTACCTCTAAAGGTCATGGTATACCAAAATGAACCATATTAGATGAAGATACCCAGAAATCATGCAACAGATGTTACAAAATAGACAAGTTTATGCAAGGTGGTCTGAAAAACAGAAATTTCGCAAGCACTGCTGCAAGAGAAGAACAGAAACACTGTTCTCGGGCACACAACACAACCTCCCTGGCTATTAACATGTTCGGTTTGAGATCACACTGAAAATGCCGATTATACTTTTCATATACAATTAAATTAGGTACCCAAAATGGTTTAGAATTAAAAGCCCACATATAAACACCGTGTTAATTAACAGTAAATCCCATAAACAAGCTCAAATCAAAATGAAAATGTTTTTATGTAGACATTTAAGAAGGGAAAATAGTAAAAATCGCCTTATCTTTGACTGAATGAAATCAAGTTAAGCATAACAGCTGACTAACCAGCCCAAAACAAGTATGCAAAGACTGCGGGGTCAATGGCAGATCACCTACTTCCTAATGCCCTAAACTACTACATTAGAGGGCATGACACAAAGAGCAAAAGGGGCTAGAAATGTGAACCCCTCATTAAACATGTCTGTCCGACATTCAAGTTTGCATTTGACAGTTGTTGCTGACAAACAAGTTAGCCAGCCAGCTAATGTGACTATCCCGACACCTATAAGACGACATCGACGAGATTGAATTCACCGAACGCTACCGGGCGGTGTACATTTGACAACGAGCAATCATACAGTAAATAAACGGCAATGACACTTTCTGACAAGCTTGTAAAATCTTTCGGCTTGTAGGTTAGGTTTGCTAGCTGTCACCCTGGCTGCGTCTCAAAACCCAGTGTGCTGCCTACCTAGACCGCTGTGTTTACCATCAAAGGCGTGTTCTGAGTCAGCTCTGTTCGACTTAAGATGTCTAAAAACGCCATGAAATAATACACAGTTTCAGATGACTTGGAATTTCCAACGTTCTAAAACACACTCGAATGTTACAAAGGTTGTCTAGGTAGGCGGCTCACCCGGTTTTGACACACAGCCCTCTGAAGCCACACCAGGAAGATGACACCGGGAAATGAATTAATTACGATTTCACGGAATAAACTGTTTGTTGGTTCGCTATGCGATCGTGCCCTTAAACATTTACCCTCAATGTCAATTGGCAGAGTACTTACATGGTCGGAATTGCTGTTGGCACTGTGATAACACACAGAACTAAAAGTGTATCCCGAAATTGACGCCGCCATGATGGAAACATACGCGCCGAGCCCACAATCCTTTGCGCACGCACTGTACATCAGCCTGTCCATGAATAAACAAACCCTCTGCTGAGATGTTCACCCTATTATTATTATTAGTAGTATTATTTTATTTATATAAAAAAAAAATCTTGACTGGATGTTTTTTTTAAATGATATATATTATAAATTAAATGGGTGTATCTACTTGTTATTTAAAGAAAAATGATTATATTAATTTCCTAAAACGTTATTAATGACATGTAAAATAAATAAATAAATAAACAAAAACCACATCTATTTACATACTCGTTGTATAAACCATAATATGTACCCTGAAACAACAACAACAGCGTTTATAAACGTTCATCTGTATGTGTTTCTAGTATAGAAATGAGTGCAATGATCCTCATCAGAACTGACGACACACATTACGTCATGGCTGTGGACTGAGTGATGGGAAACATCAAGAATTGTTATAATTTTGTACACCAAAAAGTGCAACATTTGTCAGCTGTGTGGTGATTTTATTTATTTAAAATAAATGTTTTAAATGACGTCCGTCAATCCGTGTATTATTTTTTTTTTTATCGCCTTGCGTTCAATGTTGTACCTTTGCCTTTATTAAAACCTTTATTTTGAATGGCCTGTCGATTGTCATGTTCTGTATTACGTCAGCGGATGTTGATGAGGCGAGACGTCATGAGCACACATGGGGCAGAAAAGTGTCCGGTGCAGTGCACAGAATTAGAAGATGATTTTGTCCCTTCAAAACTTGGCACCAAGGAGCAGTAAGAGATTTAACTTGATTAGTTAGCCCTTGTGTTGTCGATCTCATATAAGACCAGCACATGGGTTGAATGTAATACCTCACATGAATACTGTATGTTCTACCCAGAAACCAATGCAAGTGCAATGTTACACCTTTATTTGTTAAATAAAAAGTATGGTTGTTTTGAGGGATTGCTTTCAATATAACCAGACTTTTGACTTGATCTTAATTGTTACTGCCATTCTACAATTTTCCTTTAAGCTGGGATGATACTTACAAGAGAGAGCTACAGACTTACAAAGATATTGGAGATGTGGGAGAAATATGGTAATGTAGTCTTTTTTTGTGTTTATGAATGCCCTTTCATACTGATGCTCTTCTTTAAATAAAGCCTACTGTGTTTCAATGTTAGTCTTTTCTGGAAGAGTATGACTGAATCTGAGCCAGCACCATCTTCTGGTGTATATTAGCTGTGTTTAGGACAATATGTAAACTAATTAGTACTCTTCTGGTCAATCTTTAGGTTTGGTGAGGAAAGCATGGTCAGAGTGATCAGATGGATGGAGGCACAAAATGTACCTGAAAATGCTGCCATACTTGACATTGGAACTGGAAATGGGATGTTTCTTGTGGAACTGGCAAGTCAACTTCAATCTCTGCATTTAGTTATTATTACTAATTAATAAATCAGTTCTATTAATGATCAAAATGAAGTGAGTTTATACTGAAAACAAGAACAAACATACGTCAGTATGGTATGACTCCCTTTGAATTAAGCTGATTTTTCAACTTGGCTGATATTTGTTCCTGTTTTAAGCATAGAAATAAGAATTTTGATGGAAATGACTTGATGGTTATGGAAATATCTTGATTTAGGAGTCTTTCAGGACTTCAGGAGGGATTTCAGGAGGAGAAAACAGAAAAAGACAAAAAATACCAATAAGATACTAATATTAAGTTTAATAAAGATATTTAATTTCATGAAGTTGTATTTTCAAACTTTGTA
>JAUCMR010000039.1:11720550-11734917 GCA_032357425.1 Enteromius argenteus
TTTCAGCTTGTTGACATTTATACAGACTCAAAACCTCATCTCCTGAGCCGCTGCATGGAAAAAAATATATTCATCACAATGAGTGAGTGTAAATTAGTTTTAATAAAGTTCAAATAGATTTCAGTTTTCACATCTGTTATGCTACCTTTACACTAGCGCATTATTATTTATTCTGACAATAGCCTTATAATTTTTTAAATGAAAGAATTTTAGTTTTTGTTTGTGAACTATCCAAATAAACAAACAAACAAATAAACACACACACAATAGTTCTTGCTTGTCCTCTAATCTGATTGGCTGAGAGTGTGATTTTTCCCTTTTTTGTGTCACAGAATGTAGTTTAAAAGTCTTCTGCCTTTCTACATCTGACTGAATTGCTTAGCAGCTTCTATAATGACTGTTGTTATTATTAAACACTATTATTATTCATTTAAATAATATTTTATATAAACAATAGTACTAGTATTTAGTATTAGGAAATGGTGTTTTTGTGATGGCCATTAAATAGCGACAAAAAAGTTTTTATGGGTGAGTCAGCAGTAAAGACTTTTATATTTAAAGAGACTGAATCGTTGTTGTAAACAAGTAAGTTATTTTTACTTTCACAAACACCTTGTAAGAAGCAGCCAACGAATGCATTAAGCAGCGCTGTCATCACCCTTATACACACGTCCTGATTTTGCTGAGTTCTAGGTGTTCCTGGGCCAACATATTTTGTTGACCTCGGAACAACTTTTTAATCCAAAATTGTATTTTTGACCATATTTCTACACCTAAACCTAACCTTACCCATGAGTAATGCCTAAAATCATATTTAATGATAGAAGACTGAAACTGATGTACAAGCACCAAACACTGATTTTGGGCCAATATCTCCCCTTCCGACAATTCTAGGTAACGTCCCGATTATCTTGGTGGTTTAAAGATTATCTTATGATATTTTCCTGTGGTGTGATGTGTGTTAAGATTGACTGAATCTTCTCGGTAGAACATTGGAGGCGCCCCGATCGTGAATCGTCAATATTTACGATCTGAAATCCTGATGTGTTGGTGTGAATGCAGTCACGAACACGCAAGAGAGTGTTTACACAAGGTGTCCTTTTATAAAACATATTTATTCTCAAGTCTCGAGAGATTTTGTGAGGTTTTCAGGACTCTGGTCGGGACTCTGGTTGAAAATCTGTTTGTGTGTGGTGTGCTCTCTTTGTCACATTGCAGCACACCATAGACTATAAAGAGCAAAAAGGTGAAATCTAGGAGTGTTTGTCATCTCTCACATTTTAAAAATCTTAGAAGATTAAGAAATCTTTTAGTGTGTACCCAGCCCTAACAGATGAAAAGATAGTATGGCAAAGATAGATCCTTTGTGGACATTCAAACAAATGTTTTATTGTGAACATTAGATTGATCTGAAAAATAAATGCTGTATCAGTTACTAACTACTTACTGTATCAGACCTTACTGGACGTTTTCTGCAGTTTCAAAGTAAAAATGTCCAGAGAGTGGAGCTAAAACACACATTTAATGTGTGACCGTGGCACGTGTGTATTACATTGGTACAGGTGTGTATTTTGTGGGAAAGCAATAAAAGTTGTGGGAGTTTTACTGCCTCTAGTGTTAATTTCAACTGGAAACTGCAGCGATTTGTATGTATAGGTACGTTTTTTCAGTTTCTATGTAGAGGCACGCATTTTCAATGACCCTAGGTTGTTTAATACAGTAATAAAATAAGTATTTTAAAAGTAATGTATTTACACAATCGTGTCGTCGAACTGTTGTATAAATGCAATATCTCACTCATAGCCATGCAATATGGCTGTATATCCGCATGCTGTGATTAGCTACCTAAGTATTAAGTAAATAATAAAACAATAAATGACATAATACAATAATAAATAATTGTTTTAACCGGGGAGTCAGTCAAGTCATCTTCTATCCACTGCTGAAATCCACTGCTTTTGCTTTTCCCGTACATGTTGAAATTAATTTTGAAGTCCTCAATTTTAACTCGTGGTTAAGAAGTTATCTGGGAATAACAAAACTTGGAATGTGTCGACTGACCAATCAGAATCGAGCATTCCACGAAGCTGTGTAATATAATATAATATATAAGATGAAATAATATAATTAAAAGATGAAAACATTTAAACTTAAAAATTTTAACTTAAATTAGTTTGTTGAATTGCTTAAATTAATAAAATAACTAATATATCAAAATATAAACTAATATACCAAAATGTAAATTAAAATTAAATTAAAACCTAAAAATATAAAAGCTAATTCAAAGTGTAATAGTATATAAATAATACAAATAGGCCTATAACAGTCATGTGGTTTTCCAAACTCTGAAAATAGCTTGAAAATTGTATAAACATTAAATATTGTCTGGATTAACAGCTTTGTGTGATGTATTAAATGCAGTTTAGGCCCATGATGTAACCCATGATGTGCAACGTAAACAACAGAAACTAAAAATCACTAAGTGCACCATTAAGATAAGCATCATTAAATAAGGACAGTTCTAAAATAATCATCATACTTAATTGCTCATTAATTTCTACGTAGTGATCAGTCATATAATGGCTCAAATACGTTTTGACCCTTGCAATGGTAATTGGATAAGTGTCTCCTGAGCCTCAGATTTATTGGATCTCTGTCTTTGTTGATGAAGTAAACTATCTGTATGCCCCTTCTGATCTAATGAGGAATCCATCACAAAGGCCGACTGAGACTTCTCTCTAGCTTATTATATGAAGGAGTTCTTCTGTTCTTCGATCGCCAGATTCGAGTCCTGAAACAAGCTAATTGATCAGCCTGGTGTTATGTTCTCTGTGATTCATCAGCATCAAGGGCTGCGTTCTACTAGTATTGCATTAGTAAGCAGAGTTCCTTTTATTTTTTACACATCTGTGAGCCCCTCAATACACTTCTGAATAGTAAAACCCTCAATGAGGTTTATAGCTCATGTAGTGTCTGTATTATTCGTCACAGCAGTGATAATGAACATGTCTGCCTTTATATCTCTGAGAAAAAAAGTTGTTTCAGTCAGAACACAGCAAGACGTTTCAGCAGTGACTCAAAAAGATCAATATTTCAGATGTATGTATTGCTTTTTCTCCATGCTGTGAGCTCAAAGATGTAAATCATGAATCCAGGGAACATTTGAATATGATGAAGTGTATTTTTGCTGTCACCAATATCATCATTTCATTACACTGCATTTAGCTTAATAGAATATTCTCCTTTAAGACCCTCTAAAATAAAATCCTTTTATGACTCATTTAAACCAGAGAAGATATGATTTGAAAATCGAATCCAGTTGCGTTTGCATGTGTATGATGAGTCTTCAGATGCTCGTCTCTTATTTGTGTTGTGATACGGTGGTTGTATCTAATAGTTTGTTTTAGTACAGATCAAGTGAGAGCTGTTTGGCTCTAACAGGCAGCATTAGGACAGATATCCAAAATCCTTTTGCCTCAATTCAAGGCATGACTCTTTCCAAAATGCAGGCAACCAGCAAATTGAATTCTCCAAACAGCTGAAGTGAGAGAGCCGCAGTGCTTTGTAAGTAAAGTTCTCGTTTAGACCATCAGCTCTTGTTGAAATACTTGATGAGAGACAAAAAAAGGTTTTGCAATAGCTGTCCATGTGATTACTGACAGCGGGGTAAGATGAGCTACATTTTAGTTTTCCTATCCACCTTATTCTTGGAAGTAATGCGGCCTATGAGTGAAACATCTGGTTCATTAGCAGGATGTATTGTGCAGTAAATGGTAAAACTGTTTGCACTACAAACCAGTGTGTTCATAATTAATATAATACATTAAAATAATATGGTAAGACACACTGGTTTGCAATATCAAGCAGCAAGCAATTTTGTGCAGCTAAACATTTTGAAATGCTAATCTTTAACTAAATAATTGACGTTTTGTACTGTGGCAATTCACCAGTCAAATGTTTGCATGGGGTGGTACTATTTTCTTTAACGTTTTTGTTTCCTATGCTCACCAAGGCTGGATTTATTTGATCAAACCTACAGTAAAATCAATACTGTTGTGAAATATTATTAATTTAAAGAGATATTTAAAATAACTGTGTTAGCTATGTTAATATATTTTACGTTTATTTTTTTCACGTAATCAATCAATCAATTAATCACCTTAATTTATATAGCACTTTTAACAATACATATTGTGTCAAAGCACTAAACAGTATCAAATTGGAGAATAGAGTGTCAGTAATGTATAATGACAAGATTAAACGCTCAATTTTTAGTTAAAGGCATTTCATTTTTGAATGCAGAGATGTCGTTGTATAAATCAGCTCAGTATCAATAGGATCTTCGTGATCAAATCGATGATAATCGCTAGAAATGTGATGATGAATCAGCCATTACTACAATCTTCTGTGTCACATGATCCCTCTGTGATTATTTAATTGTGCTGATTTAGTGCTTAAGAAATATTTCAGTATTGAAAACTTTAAGCAATTCTTTAAACAACAAAACCATTTTTTTTTTTATCTAGACATTTTTGTAACAATGTATATCTGTGACCTTTGATGAACTGAATAGATACATTTCTTTAAAAACAAAACAACTACAAAAAACATACCTGACATTTGAATGGTATAGTGCACATTTACTGCTACGTACATCTTCGTTTCTCACAGATTTGCACATGTAAGTTGTGTCCCAGTTAGTGGCAGTCTGCGCTCTTCTTTGATGTCCTGACTGTACGCTGTAGCGCACTGCCTCTCAGGTGATTGATTTCAGTGCGACTGTGAGTTTATATGCTGGACATTTGTCCTGGCTTAAGCAGACTTAGCCAGAATGTCAATCCCAACACACACTTCTGTGCACATCTGTATGGCACACACAGTCTCTGCCTTTCAGTCTCTTTCTCTCCTGTTTATCCATGCAAATAAATGAATTTTGAGTATACACCTTGATTTATGACTTTATTATATTTATATTAAAAAAACAACTGGTCACTGAGTTTTGTCATGACATTTAAAAAACATTGTTTAAATAATAAAACTTTGTTAAGAGAGCTTTTAAAAACTAGTCACTTGAAAACAAGTGATCAATAAGTAACTACTATAAGAAAAGTTATTAAATAAAGAATGCAGTTGAATGATGTCTATACAGCTGTACGCTTTAGATTCGTTATAAATTTGTAATATATAGCAAATGTAAATTAAACAGGTTACAAATGTGTAGATGATTTCACACTTACTAACTGAAAGGTGTATTTAAACAAATGTGAAGAAATTAATAGGCTATTTGCAGCTTTGGTGACTTCTTTTAAAAACATCTTTCTGACCTCAAAACTGAATGGTAATGTACATTTATCCAGTTTTACCTCACAATGCATAATAATGTAGTCTTTCAAGTAAATGTGTTCACGTGTAGAATTGATACCAATGAGTATAGAAGGCATGGAAACCATCATGTTCGAAAAGAGCTAATAATTCTCATTACAAACGCATGAGGAGGTCACTGATGTTATTAATGAGTTTACTGACTGAACCTGGTTAGGTTATGTGATCATCAGTGACATCCAGTAATGTCATGACAAAGGTCAGTGTTATTAATGATTAAATGAAGTCCCGTATAAAAAAGTATTAACATGATGACAGTGGGGTAGCCACAAGGTACTTTTAATAATGAAATAAGATGGCTGTCAGTTAGTTATGAAATCAAGGCAGGCTTCAGTATGGTCAGAGATTATCATTAGTATGACATTAGTACCTCTATCACATTAGCATTCATATCATTAGTATGTTCAGATATGAGTCCTTTGTGTCTTAGTCAGAATATAGCAACACACTGAAACACTGAGAAAGAAAAACACTGATTGCTTTAATCAGCAGACCTCTAAAAAAATAATAAAATTACTAATATCAGCGTTTGAAATTAAAATAATAGCTCACCTTGAGTTTATCTGTCTTCAGAGCATCATGCAGATGCTTCAGTTCTCTCTCAGAATGCACTAAAAAGACATCAGACAGACTTCAGCTAAACAAAACACTGAATTATGAACAAAATAACAACTATTGAAAGAAAGATGACACAGGGTGAATGTATTGTCTTCAAAATGTTTATTTATTGAAAAGCCCTCACTTTAAGTTTGAGAAAAAGTGAAAATTATTTACAGTATGAATCTAGGCTGTTATTTTCTTTTAGCTTCAGATGGTATAATAGTACCAGAAAATTGCTTATATTTTTTGTTTATACCATATATTGTTTTAAAAAAAAAAAAAGGACGTCCTCGCATTATATGTGCCAACACAGCGCCCAAAAGGCAGTTATTCTCAAAAAATATTTTATGACTGAAGCAAAAGCTGTTTATGTAGATTTAAATGATTAATTGAGTACCATCAAAATCCAAACATTTGATTAAAAACATTGTGAGAATCCACAAATAGGCTCCAGTCCATCAGTTAATAGTGAAGTTAAAAGTTGCGTGTTTGCAAGAAACAAAACTATCCCAAAACCATTTTAACTGCAACTTCAGGCCAAAATACTTGCAGAGGATCCATTGCTGAGTATGATAACAGTAATACTGAATTCCTCTAAATCTGTTCAGATAAAGAACCAAACTTATCTGCATCCTGGACAGTCTGAGGGCAAGTAAACTTTCAGCCAATTTTCAGTACTATTCCTTTAACAGTTTTTGTTATGCAAACCTTATTTAGGTCTGCTATACTGTAGTACCTATACCTTGCTGTCCCTTAAGTAGATTAGCAGCTGCTTATTAAATCACAGTGATTTTAACCTGACAAGTAATCTAAATGGATAAACTACCTCTGCACCATATTACCGGTAAACCAATTGCATGCATTAAGATGCACTCTGGCAACAAGGGACATCTTCATCTTTAACCTTATGCAGTGCAACAATTGACCATGACTAAGCTTGAAAAATGGCCTTTGCGCAAACGGCCAAATGCTATACATTACAAATCTTTTGACAATTTTGCAGTTATGAATCAAGTTGATGGCATCTGCGGTAGTCGTTGCTCGCGCGGGGGTTGGGAGAGGGCTCTCATCGCCATGGAGATAAGAGTGCTTCATTTTTTGCGTGAGTGGAGTGGCTTGTCAAGGTCAGAACCGAAGTGTTCCTGTGCCGTCTCACAGCCCACACAAGAGAGGGAGGAACGGGGCATGCTGGTAATTGTTCACCGGGGAGGAAACCTACTCTACGGGTTTGACTGTAATGAGAGGGATGGACTGTAAATAGGGACGCTTTTCAACTGTATTTCCTCCCGTCAGTGCTTTGATGTCATAGCATTATAATTTACTTGAAATATTTAGCTGTCTGGGCATTAGAACAAAAGCTCTGCGTTATCTTAGAGGTTAAAAAAATAAACCTTAACAAGTACTATACGTTTCTTGTTATCTAATGTGAATGGTAGGAATATGAGTCTGCATATGTTTTGTATATTTTTAAATATCCAAACATTTACTTTATTATTCAGTAATGGCAATAGTTCAAGATGTGATTTGGCTCTAAAATAATCATTACTAGTACAAACATGTGTTTTATGTGTCACGCTGTAGAGAGAAGCCTACGGCTTTTGCTCCAATGGTGAGGGCAGATGGAAGAACAGCCATGTCTGTAATTATGTATGATTATGTGTCTCATCGAGTGGGAGGGAAGGAGAGCTGTGGTTATGTAATTATTAATCAACAGTGTCCATAACCCTCTGCTGGTGACCAGGTACAGTGGAGGCCCTCATCGACTAAGAGCTCTTTAGGTGATGAGAGAATACTATTATCAATCATATATAGATCTGAGGATAAACCCTGCATACATGAAAGATGTGTTCAAGTAGCGGGTCATGCATTATTATTAATAGTAGCAGTAATAATGATAACAACCATAATAATATTTATTGTAATAATAATAATAATAATAATTTGTTCATATAGTTTATTATTTAAAAATGCTAATAAGTAATACTATGAATAGATAATAAATAATAATTATAAAACATAAAATATATATTTTATTATATTATATTTTTATCATTATTTTTCTAAGTTAATGTAATCCAGCATATAAAGCAGGGTTAAATAAGGAAATGAAGAAATTACATTAAGTAAATCTAAAACCATTAACAACAACAACAACAATAATAAAATCCCTACTACTAAAACTTTGAATGAAATCTTATATATAAATACTTAAAAAAAAAAAAAAGTTATTTCCCCAATAAACTTATTTAAGAAATAAAGAAATCAATACTACTAAAGTTAAATAGTTTTATACATACATATATAGTAGTAGTAATAGTACTAATTAGTAGTGTGTCTAATTCAAAATGTCAACAAAAAGTATAAATCAATGATAAAAAAATATCAATATCATTTATTTTCTTTTTAAACTATCATTACATTTCTCATTGACTGTTCCAAGACGGTGCTTTTGAGAACTCTGCAAAGAGAGAGCAGCCTAATCCGATTGAGCTTATTTTTTAGGCAGGCAGCATTCACATTTTCTTAAGAAAAATCGAATACCTCTTAAGGATGTATATGTGCAAGATGTTTATTAGACTATATGTTACAAGGTCATTCTCAACCAGAGGCTACTATTATGATGGCCTTTTTCTGTGCGTGGGTGTTACGTTTGCCCTCTGTAGTCTCATATGGGAGTCTTTGATGGCCATAATAATATAAAAATGAAAGCCATTCCTTTTTAAATGACTGCCGTCTCCGTCTTGAGGTCTTTTTTTTTACGATTCATATCTGTAGAAGGACATTTAAAGGACTAGTTACATAATACAGTGATAGTTAGGAATACTTGCAAAAACATTTTTACTAGATATTTGCCCTACAGGAGAATTTTGGAGTGTGATTCCCAAATTTTTTTGTGTGCTTTGACCACCCATGCCAATCCACCCTAAAGACATTGTGTGTGTGTGCGTGTTTGGTGCTCTGGCTATCAGGCTGGGAAGCATCTTTGGGATCAATATGCTTCATCTCCCTCTGCAAAGTGGAAACAGGTCCAGTTCACTGATTTAGAGGCTCACTAGTCGGCAAACGCACACACACCCTGCTCTCTTGGCCCCCTGCTGTTTGGAGATGGCCCTGAAAAAGCCTCTCGTTTGGCCTGCTGTGAAGGTTCTTGAGAAGGTGGGGTGCCACCCATTTCTGCAGAAGAACCCCCTAATTACAGAAACTGGGTGTTCTGCTATTGGTGCATAAGTGAATAATAGCCACAATTTGTCTCAATAAATGCCCCCTGTAAAGCGATGACACTGAGGGAAGACAGACGAAGCAAGAGGAGTGATGAAGTGATGTTTAGCTTAGATTGAGAGACTGTGATTCTTCACTATTATCTCATTTGGTGGAGATCAGTCAGAGGCGCAAAAAGCTTTATTGGGCCAGTGTCTCTTTTCTTTGTTTGATTGACTTGTCAAATGTAAAAAAAAAAAGGTGGATTAATAATCTGCGAGAAGTAGCAAAAAATGTGTTTACTTGTACAAACACACACATTATACACACATACTGTACTTATGATTAGTATTCATTTGGGTTTAACATGCAACAAAATTTTGACCAACTGTTGTCTTTTTACCTACATTGCTGTTCAAAATGGGATCATTATGATCTTTAATGTTTTTAAAGAGATTTCTTATGTTTATCAAGGCTATATCTATTTAAGCGTTTCTCAACTGGTGGAGACTATTCTGGTTGGGTCGCGGAGTGTACAGGAAAAAAAAACATCAACACAAAAAACTTAATTCCTAATGTATTTTTCCTCTGATGCGAGACTTTTATTTTAAAAGACGTGCATGAAAGTCTTTGACACTTCTGTCAGACGCAGTTTGAAAGAGTGCCTGGGAAAAACTGTCCCGACTCAGCATGCGGTCAGATGACATGTTGATTGGCTTAAAGTCAGTGCCATATTATTATTTCGGAACTTATGAAATAAATTATTACATCTCTCACCTCAGAAAAACAAGCCATCCTGTAGGATACAGCGCGCTCTTCAATAGTATAATTTATATGTGATTTATAGCGATAAATCACATTACTGTGTGTGTTAACTGGGAAGGATTTGCGTGAAGGTGTGGTATTCGTTCTATTCTCAAGAATAGTTTCCATGTTTCATTAACAGTTCACGTTAGTATTGTATATTCACCATGGAAACGGTTGTTTACCCAAAAATATTTTCTGGACATGGAGGGCCGTGGTGACTCATATCAACTTAATTATATCAACATAAACTAGTTTGGGACTGCTATTTAATAGCCCTATTAAATAGACTCTTTTAATAGTCTTACCTGTTTATGCAGTACTAGTCACGTTTTTAACAGTGTTAACTTAATGTTTGTGAAATCAGTTTGATTCAAATGTTGTTATTGTTTTTTAAAATTATATATATATATATGAGTGGGTCGTGGCTTGATGACCATGGAAAAATGTGGGTCCCGAGGCCAAACCAGTTGAGAAACACTGATCTATTTGATCAAGCAATAGAGAAAACTAATTTTGTGAAATATTATTTTGTAGCTTATATTCACCAAGGCTGATCTAAAATAAAGTAACAATTTTCTATTTTAATATATTTATAATGTAATTTATTCCTGTCATTATGCCAGTCTTCAGTGTCACGGGATCCTTAAGATATCATTTTAATATGTTGATTTGCTTCTCAAGAAACATATCTGTGTAGAGTTAATTTGTATGTTATTCATGTTGTTATTATTATTTGCTATGTGTTGGTTGGATGCCCAAAGTAAGTGGTTTCTATATCAGTGAATATTTTTCTCGGTGCACATGACTTAATGATTCCGAGGGCAAAGTTTAATTATAATGGGTCAGAAAATGAAAAACTCAGAGCTGTGGTGTTTCACAGTGTTTTGACACTTTTAATCTGTGACTAAACTATAGTTTACCAGAGAATCAAGATAATTGAGAAAGCTGTTAAAGGTTAATGAAACTGAATATTGATTCAGTAAAATTTGTTCAGAAACATAATAATTTCTGATTTCTTAACATAATTCAAGCTCTTCTTCCTAACTCGTGAGCTTATCAGCAATAGAAACTCCCAGCATGCATCTGACTCCTGCTGCACTTAAAATGCACATGAGCCATGATGTCAGAGAACACGACATGTAGGAATCTTTACCCACCTCTCGTGCTCGATGGGAATGGCTCAGTTTATATCTGTTGCGATGAAGGAGAAGAAGATGAATAATAAGTGGCACCTCTTAATGAGGGCACTGATTACACACAAAGCGCATCATCAATCAACAGGAGCGTTTCTGCTTTAATAGAGCCAGACAAATGCAAAAGGGCTGAAATCCAGAGCTGCTTCACCAACGGGCCTCCCAGCTTTTATTAGTCACTCTGCAATGTTAATATGAGTTATGTGTGCCATTATACCATTGAAGGAGTCTCCGCACAAGGAGAGAATGTTGATTAGCACCAATTCTGGAGACTTTCTTTGAAATGGCTGTTGTCAAGAGAATCACACGATCGCATTAATTATGCCGAGCTGCTTTCTAAAGTCGAGTCTAATCAATGACAGTAAACTGAGGATACTTTTTATGTGAAACGTTGATGAATACTGTCAGATTTTAACACACTTCAGCATGATATAAAACAATATGATCCAATATAATACAGTGCAGAACATTATAAAACATAACAATGCATTACAGCAAACTGTTTTATACTCAAGAGTAAAGGTCATTGCACGCTGAGTCTGAAATTTTTGTATGCATTTTTTTTTTATGATGGATGAACGTTTTGGAGGCAGTGTGAAAACGTGATTGACACAATGTGAGGTCGTGTTTATTTTTTCATGTGCAAAAATTTTAAGCAAAAACCTTAAGTTGGTCAAAAGTATAGACAAGTATCCACGATTAATAAAATGAAAATGTTTTGTTAAATCTTGTTTTAAAATGTTTTTTTATAAAACTTTTATACCATTTTCAACCAAGTGCCTCTAGTGGCAAGGCTTAAAATGTCATGCCAATATCAATCGATAATGTACATTTTAAATTATTATTAATTTATTACATTTTTCTTGCACCACTGCTTTTAAAAATAGTATTGTTTATAGAATTAAATATAGTATTTATTTATTTATAAAATAGCATTTATTTATTTTTAATTAGTCTATTTTTCTTTATCAAATTATGACAATGGTAGCTTCTAGATATAAAAAAATAAATAAACTGATTTTTGGAAAATTAGTGTATACAAGTACAATATTTTATACAAGTCAACACAATAAATGTACAGCCATGCCCCATCTCACCTACCAAAGTAATAATGGATGTAGAACACAATATCAACAATAATAAATGCTATAAATGAAAAATATTTTTTTAACCCATCGATAAAGGAACCTACAGTAATTTGTTCACTTCTTGAAGGTAACTCCTAAGCTTCTTAGCTAGAGACTGTCTAGTCATGTTTTGGTGTAAGGTAAGTCTAACAGTTTTTGTGGATAACACCACATGTTGGTTATAAACAAGAATGGAAAAACAGATTTGGATATAAGTCTCACAGGATCACTCTTATGTGAGCCAGTTGATTTCTAATCCTCCAGTATCATTATAGGATGTCTGACAACACAGTCTCACTCCAACTCGTCACATTTTGACACTTGGTCAAAACCCTTTTGAAGCTCAAGGTACCCCTTTTTAGTCACTTTTCGACATGAAGGGCCCTCCATTGTTTTAAATAGGAAACCCTTAGCGTCAATATGCCAACGCAATATTTTTTAATTTTATCGTCATAATTAAAAGATATATTAGATAAAACAATGGCATTATTGCATATATGTAGGGGGTGCTTTTTCAATGTAAACAGTCAAAACAGTTTTATTTAAATGATTTTATTTACACATTTATGAGCACGTAACCCAACCCCTGACCCTAAACCTACCATCTGTCAATAAAACACAAGATATAGCAGGCAGATACAACTACCGTCATAATTTATTTGAAAGATATTAATATTCCAAGTCTTTTGAGGCAAAACGATTGATTTGTGAGAGGAATAGAGCGGTCGCTGTCTCCGTCTTCCGTGTACTTCCTGTGCACCGCTGCAGTCTGCGTGATTTCAAAAAATGCCGCTACAAGAATCCTTACGTCAACGTTGGTTGTGAAATGCCATTGGTTCTTGCATGTCTTGTGATCGATTGCGTCATGCTGTTGTGAAATACTATAGGCTCTTGTGTGTCTCGTGATAGATTGTGTAGTGCTACGGGACGGGAGTATGTTTTCTGAATGAGACGTGCGTTAACAGAGCGGGATCATTTTTAGTGATTAAAACCTTCCTACTCTCTTCTTCGCATAAAGACTTCGTATGGTTTCAGAAGACTTGGAATGTGACACGACTTGTTTGTAATGTATTTATACTGCTTGCTTATGATTAGTTTGTGCAATAAATACCTGTAACTGTATTTTCCTGTGTGTGTTTATATTGTTTAAAGGTGGGTAGGTTTGAGGTAGGGGTGGGGTCTGGTGCTCCAATAAAATGTAAAAATTATTTAATAAATTTATATATGCATGCAAACCATTAAGCAAAACAAAGCGTCTTGACCAAGCATCAAAATGTGACGAGTTGGAGTGAGACCGTGTTGCTGAAAGAGGTTGAAAACACTTCTGTATTACTCTGGCAACCATCTCCAAGGAGAGACAGGCCTTTAAGTAGCCATGACTATTCAGTGGATTTGATTTCAATAAGTAGAGCTCCGGAAGGGAGGTTTGATGGGTTTACATACACAGCATACAGGCCTCTGAAGATAACACCATTAATTAATGTGGATTGTCTGAATAAAATTGTTTGAATAAAATTGTTCACCGGTCTCAAGGTTGGGCTTTTTGTTTATAAAGCCATAGTTCCTTATGGCCAGACCAGCAAAAAGTAATTACATTTGCTATACTAGATGTTTGTTCATTGACACGCAGAACAATGAAATGGTCACTTGAAACAAAGATGTAGTGCAACTTATCAGTGCAACTCAAATAGCTTACAGTCTGTGCAAACAAACAAAAAAGAAGTGGACCCTGTCAATTTAATGCTTACAGCTGTGCTTCGTAAAAAGCAGATTAATCACAGAAAAACAAACAAAAAAACATTTACTTCTATAATGAACATGACCTTTTTCATATTTCTGCAAATTTGTGTTTAACAACTAAATAAAAAAGAACATTTTTAATATACACTGCTCAAAAAATTAAAGTGAACACTCAGGCTACGTTTACACTAATCCGGATAAATTTGAAAACGGCATTTTCGTCTAAAAACGCTCCGCATCTACACTATCGTTTTCAATCGTTTCTGAAGACTTGATCATCCACACTGAAACAACTGAAAACGCTTACGTTCCTGTACTGC
>JAUCMR010000039.1:11744320-11754508 GCA_032357425.1 Enteromius argenteus
ATCAAAAGGATAAACAATGCAGATTTATTTTCACAGCCACCTTTGTTCAGATTTACCAAGGGTGCCAATATTAGTGGGGGCACTGTATATATATACATATATATATTTTTTATTATTATTTTTGCTCATGCTCATTTCACACTAAATCTAACAGGCTTTTATGGGTGCCTTGTCAAATTATCAAGACAGTTGTGTTAATGTAGTGTTATTTATATAGCATCATGAATTTATTATGCTTTTATTTCTATATTTTCAGTTTTCAATTTAATTAAAACCTGCTGTGTGAACCCACATCATGCAGTCAAAGGATCTCTCCATGCAAGTGAAACAGGGCATAGTTAGGCTTCAAAAACAAAACAAATCCATCAGAGAGATAACAGGAACATTAGAAATGACCAAATCAACAAGAAAGAACACACTGATGAGCTGAGCAACATAAAAAGGCCTGACTATCCATTGAAGACAGCAGTGGTGGATGAATGCAGGAACCTATCCATGGTAAAAAAAAACGAAAAAAAAAAAACGAAAAAAAAAAACCTCTTCACAACATCCAGCCAAGTGAAGAAAACTCTCCAGGAGGTAGGCGTGACATTGTTAAAGTCCACAGTCAAGGGAAGACTTCATGAGAGCAAGTACAGAGAGTTCACCACAAGGTACAAACCAGTCATAAGCCTCAAGAATAGAAAGGCCAGATTAGACTTTGACAAAAACCATGTTAAAAAGCCAAAATATAGTTCTGTAAAAATCTTTCTTGGATGGATAAAACTTGTACAAATATGGAAAAAACTTCTCTGTAAAACATTGTGGAGGCAATGATGGCATAAGCATGCATGGCTTCCAGTGGCACTGGGTCATTGGTGTTTACTGTTGATGTTACAGAAGAGAGAAGAAGCCAGAAATAATATATATGTGTGTGTGTCCACATTCAACCAAATGCAGAAGTTGATTGGACAGCGCTTCACACTACAGATGGACAATGACCTAAAGCATACTGCAGAAGCAATCCAGGAGTTTTTGAAGGTATAAAAGTGGAATGTTCAGAAATGGCCTGGACAATGCCTAATCTCAAATGTATTTTAGATTACAAAGTCCTAATATGGGTGTGTCAGACAAAGGAGACATGCAAAATTTGCAGTGTTGGGGGCTCCACAAACGTAGTTATGAAACAATGATATAAATGATCTATTATGCTAATAAATTAGTCAAAGTCAAGTCAAAGTCAGCTTTATTGTCAATTCTGCCACATGTACATACAGAGAATTGAAATTGCGTTACTCTCAGACCCTTGGTGGATAACAGATAACATTAAATACAAAAAGAGCTTTAAAAATATGAGTAAAAATTATGAATAAATAAAAGTAAAGACAACCACGAACATGTTTATAGGTCACAAATTGCAAGACTTTTTGGATCCTGGGGTCTTGTGCAACCAAGCTGTTGCTAACAGCCCCCTAATAACATTACTGAGATTTCATGCTTTAGCCAATTAGACAAGATAATTGCTTTAGTAAATCAGTCCCTTGGATTTTATTCCCAGTTCTGTTTGCTGTCACAAGCTTCTCATACATTATTCAATTGCAGAATTTGAGGCTTGTCTCTCAGCAATATTCAGGAAAGTGTTACATTGTAGGTCTGAGGTCTTTATTTCATCTGGAAATCCATCAGATTGATAGTGAATTAAAATACTTAAAATTCCTTGAATGCCATGGACCCAAGTTTCAAATCTAGACCACAGTGATTGAGCTGAGCTGAGCACATTCATTCCATCTTAAGTGAAGTTCAGCCATAAAAGTAAAATATTCACCTTTTAAAAGACTGATTCCTTACAAGCTGAAGCAGTTCTGTAGATTTATTTAGTATTGCTGCAGGCTTAAGTCAGACTCACTCAAAATGATCTGGGATTATGATTACATGTTTCTATCCTGCCTTTACTTCTCTCTCTATTCTTCACGCTCTCGCTGTCTATCTCATGAAATCAATTTTACACACATCTTGCCAGCAATTAATCGAACTTCATGATATTTATGGTACAGCAGATTTATCCTGCATACAGTCTGTCTTTGCCTGATAAGAAGAATGGAGAACAGGTACTTTTACACCAGTTTAGCAATATGTCAAGAACAACCCCAATAACAATGAAAGACATGCAATGGACTTTTAATAACATGAACAAATGCTAAGATATTGAATCAATCATAGAGATTGCATTAAAGAATGTAATATACAGAAATAAACTAGAGACAAAAAAATTTATTTAAAAAAAAAACTAATCCAAAGGCCATCTATAAATGACATCTCTCTATAAAAAGGAAAAATATTGAATTACAATTATTGAATTGAAATGGGCAATGAACCTGGAAGTTTTTCTGAAAGATTTTTTGTAAGAGGTTTAAGACATTGTAATTCAAAGAAAAAAATTAATTGGCTTATATGAAGTTTATTAATTTCATATAAAATTTGTAGTTTGTAAAACTTCTAAAAGATGCCATTAGGTATGTCAAAAGTTTCCTTCATATATTTTTATGTATTCAGATTTAAATATACATGAACTATTGAACTGTTCAGCATTTTATGCTTGTTAATGACATATAAATGAAAGATGCTATAACTGTTTCCACATTTTGCTATCATAACACCAGTGATTAATTTTTGTTGTCATCTGTTCACACAGCAGGACACCTTCCATAAATTACTCTTCATTTACTATACGTGGGTGTCTGAATCCATATGTTGTTAAAATCTGTTCATCTTTGAATGGAAACACCATTTTGCATAAACCAACTGCTTTTTCACTTTACATTCAAAGGGCACTTTATACACCTTTATACCATAACAACACTAGAAAGAAAAGAAAAGAAAAAAACAAAGTTCAAGTGGATGAGTGCCTACTGTCAGTGAGGTTAATGTGGTATCTGTTCTCCTCTGTGCTCAGTGTGACAATGTGCTGATTGTAATTGCTGAGCACTAATAACAAGGAGGTGCGGCTGTGACTCTAGCACTAATTAACTCACTGATGCAGATTACAGAGGGAGAGGAGAGATGAAAACATGCGCCTTCCTCCCGACCCCACAAAGCAACTTTTAAAACATTTGATACTGATAGTTAAAACTTAGGTACACAGGTGGACCACATTGTATCGTGTCTCAGTGGAATACTTAATCTCAATCAATATTCACTGAATAAGTCATTGAATTGTTCACTCAACTGATTCTTTTAAAAAACTGAAGCTGTATCAGAAATCACACTACATTTGGATAAAATTCTACTTTGCAACTGATAAAAATTATGTTCATTGAATGATAAATGAAATGTGAACATATTACATATGCCATGTTGTCGTTGTCATGTTATCACAGCCCAGGACTGTTTGTTGTGTTTTCTCCCTCGTGTGCCCGTGACATAGTTTTTCATTCTCCCCTTGATTGCCTAATTCAGTCCATCTGTTTGTCCCTCATTAGTCACCCTACTTAAGTTTCTCTCTCTATACTGGTCCTTGTCGGTAATTGTATTTTTTATGCTGCTTGTGTTTCCTTGTGTCTGGATTAATCTTCATCTTCTTGGATTATTGTTAAACGCTATATTGGACTCTTGTCTTTCATCTTTAACAAGAGCGTGAAAGAACAGTCGACCATAGGGCTGGGGGTAAGCGATTATTTTTAAAACGATTATTCTGACGATTATTTTATCGAATAGTCGACTATTCTAATGACTAATTAGATGATTTATCTAACTATTATTTTTCTGTTGCATGATAAAAAAAAAAAACTAATTACCCCTAAATATTAAATAGATTACTTTATTATACAAAAGTATCCAAAGACAAACATCTTCTGTTTAAAACAAAATAACAGCAGTGTTATACAAAATGGTTTTGTTAAACAAAACTCTTTTACAGTACAAATAACTCAAGTTTAAAGGTTTTTTCTCGTTCTGTGTTGGCCAATGTAACCCCAACCTGAGACCTTAAGCTCTATGTGTCTGTGTTTTCGCTGTATTGACCGATGTGCGTTCAAACAGTGTATTCAGGATATGAGCTATGACTTTTTCACTTATAAGCTCGTCTGCCGGCTGTCATCTGCCCCGGGCCGCGAGCACAGGCTACACGCCTTAAAGTGTAAGGACGATGTTGCGCTTATGAGACAGGTGTGTCCTCGGATTTCCCCTAGGTCCGCTGTCAGGCTTTATTGTTCTGCACTCGCAGCACGGCGGGATTGAACTGTGTTCCCATAGCGTCTTAGCAGACGCAGTACGAGTGAAAGTGTCGAAAGGGAACGAATAGGTTATTCTCGTAACCCAGGTTCCCTGAGACACGGGAACGAGTACTGCGTCCCTTGCCGTGCTGCAAGGGTTCGGCGCTTCAGTCGAGGACGAGGTAACCTGAAGACGGCTGTGTGCACTGCCCACTTATATATACGCACGGACACGCCCCCTCATGCGAGCTTCGGCGGGATCCGCTGTTGCAGTTATCACTGCGTGATTGAATAGGCTTCAGTTAAGGGGAAAAAAGGAGTGGGCGCGATTTGTCGACTACTGGATTTGACGTCGACGTATTTTTAGAATCGATTCGTCGACGTCATCGACGCGTTGCTGCAGGCCTAGTCGACCACCGTGGATGAAGAGCCAGACCCCAGCGCGACCTACGAGCCATTGCAGGTATGAGCGATACAGCCAAGGATTGCCCCAGATCCAGAGCCTGTCATGTCCACCTAGGTGTGAGAGCTGGCTTACATTGCCTGTGACGGTGGATGTTACAGTGGAGGGTCAGGGCACTTAGAAAACCCACCCACTGCACCACTGCTGAGGGTGAGCTATCTTTGAACTATATAATGTGGATAATGTGGATATGCTTTGTCTTGTCCTGCCATCGTAATTTGTCTGTTCTGTCACGACCAAGGATGTTGTGATTAAATCATTTGTTTATCCTGAAACTATGGCTCTACGTATTAAATGCCGCTCCATCTGAAAACAGGTGATGAAGATGTATTGTTAATCAAAGAACCGGCTTTACCGACGAGATGCATGCAATATATCATGCAGCTCTAGTACACCGTTTCAAATCCCCCTGATCATCCTGAACTCCCGCATAGCCTTCCTCTCCCACCACCTCTGCACCAGTCCTTATCATCACCACCTGTGTGTCCTGTCAGCCCTCAACTCACCCTCAGCCCACCATTTGTGTGGTGGGATCGCCGTGGATCTGCCAGTCTTCATCGGTGTCATCGCTTGAATATTCCTTGTCTCTGCCTCCAGTCTTTGAGTCCCGGACTCTGCCTTGGCTCGTTGACCCAGCTGCTCCACTATGGCTCCTAGCTCCCTTGTCTCCACCGTGGCCCATCAGTCCACCAGCTCTGCCGGGCTCCCTCATCGAGTCCACTCCATCCCTTTTGCTCTGTCAGGCTCTTCCTTCCCTCTGGCTCCACCTTTGTCCCCTGTTGCTCTAGCTCTGGCCTTCCGGATCCCCACCTTGGCCCTCCGGAACCTCCTCATCGCCTTGGCTCATGGACTCTCGGGCTCCACCTCGGGCTCCACCACAACCTGCTCCGTCACCTTTGGTCAGCATCCTGAAGCCGTCAGCCCTTCCTCCACAATGGATCCTTCCTCCGTAGTCTCCACCCTGGATATGTTCACAGTCCTCCTCCTAAGTCCCCCTCCATTAGTCACCCTACTTAAGTTTCTCTGTACTGGTCCTTGTTGGCTATTATATTGTTTCATGTTTCCCTGTGTCTGGAATAATCTTCATCTTCTTGGATTGGTATTAAACATTATATTGGACTCTCTTCTTATTCATCTTCTTCAAGAGCATGACACTTGTGACTTATAGCACAATAGGCGCTGCTTCATTGCCATGCACAATTCCTCTCCCATGGCCTCATGGGATGATAAAGAGTTCATCTGATGTGCACTTCAGAATCTCGTCATGAGGTCATGTTGACATTTTCCTACTAACTTAGTGAATACTACGAATTTAGAGATGCAGTATTACAGCAGGTGAGACATTGAATCATTCACTGAACCAACTTGTTGAACGACACTGATTAATTCTGAAAAAAAAACCCCACACTACTGTGATTTGCTCAGAGATACAGAGGTTCGATTTGACTTTGAATAAAAATATTTTCGCTGGAGAAGCTAGAAATACTGTGTATAAAATGCAAATTGGTCAACATTAACTTCCTATTTTTTGAGCTATTGTAAAAAAATAAATTAGCAAGGTAATCACAGCTGCTCTGATTCCCTTGATTAATTCAACTGTGAGTGTGATATTGCTTAACTATGTCAAGTATGATTCATTACTATAACGATTGCAGATGAATGTAAACAAACATGGTCTCACAGAACAACCCCACTATGCATAGAAAGAATAATGATAATTTAGGATAATATTCTGTTCCACTCTCCTAGAAATTCTTCTACTGACAAAATAATTAGCTACTTGTGATCGCAGCATTACATACACTTTTATTCATTTGTATTCTATTGTGAGCCCATGCTGCCATTTTGCTTAATTTTCAGGGGCACTTTGGATGAGTTTCAGCTGTTCATTTAAAATAATAGAGCCATGATAACTTTCCCCCAAGCTCAGATGATCTTTCGCACGAATTAGGCATGTGGGCTGTAGCTGAATGAGCTTCTGTCACAATGCAAATGTTAGCTTTGCGTTCCACAGACTCCAGATCAACCATCAATGGAAATTATGTTTCAGAATGTACCCCAAGTGAAGCTCCCATTATGTGCTAGTTTGAAACCACAGTTCTCACCCCTGATAGCAGCAGAGCTCATTAAAAAATCATGTGTGCTTCTTTAATTTGTAATCCAAAGCTGAGAAAGGTTCCACAACACTGAGTCTTGTGACATTTATGTGGGTGTGCGCTTGGTGTTGTGGAAATCAAATTGTCCCTGGCGATGTCATTATGTGACAAGCTGAAGCTTTCAGTCCACAAGGGTCAGTTCTGTCCGTTGTCAGGGGAATACGCTCAATCTCACTCAATGAAGCTGTTCGTTCACTCGTTAAATCTAATTTAAGAACCCGTAATTACGTTCTAACAGACCAGGCAGAAGAATAACTCCACAGAATTGCCTAAAATAAGCCATATTTTTCCAGGCCATATTCTGTCGGAAACACAAGAGAATTTAGATGAGAAATGAGATGACTAAGCTCTATACAAATGGCATAGAGTCCCATTTGGTCTGTCATGTTGTTTAGGCCAATATTCATGTTGGTTCTTATTGGAAGTGTCTGTGTATTGGTGTGTGTGTGTGTATGTATTGAGGGATGGTATGGCCTCCTTGTCAGGGGATTTCATTCATTTTGAAAAGTGTTTGTACATTTGAATATGTACAACAGACTGACATCGTTTCCTTTTACAACTTTAGAGATCCTAGTGTGAGATTTCTAGTCTAAACAAGAATTGCTTGAACCTTTGTGAGATTATCGTCATACATAGCAAAGTTACTCTGACACAATTTCACAGCGGGCCTCTTCTTTATTATTAAATGATGGAAAAGTGTTGACCCCAAAGGACAAAGACCTTTTTTAATGGCAAATGTATTTCTAAAGAAAATGTAGATGTGAGCAATGCAAAATAAAGTCATTTGCATTTGTTATATGGATGAATTTAATTATCATCAAAGCTCAACGAATATGGAAATAAGTCTGTGTGTGTTCTTGAGAAGCCACACACAACAGAATGAAGCCGGTATTATATCAAACGAGGTTAATGAATTTAGTGTATTAAATAAATGTGACGGTGTTAATTAACCTCAATTGCTATAAATAAAATTAATTCCATGCGGTCAATATTATATGAAGCTAAAGGGATTCATAAACATTTCTACTTCTCTGAAGTTGCACATGTATTTATGTGCATACAATTGTTTGTGAAAGAATCACACTTCACATTAGTATAAATACTAATGTGATCATATTATCCTTGCGGCCAAATGCTATCGTTTTGCATATTTTATGTGCCTACCTAATTGTTTTTTGCTATATGGCATTATGAAACAACAGATCCACTGTAAGAATCTAATGAATGTCTTGTTTTATGTTTCATGATTTTATTTTATTTTTTTTTGTACAAATGTTAAGTAGGACTCTGTTTGTGCCTCAGGCTATATTCTGACTACAACAGGAAAGAAACATAAACCCTTCTCTCAAGCAATTACATAAAGAACGAAAGTGAAAATGGCTGTAAATTATTTATCATAATTTACCGCAAACGACTTAATTTACTCTACATCAAAAACAAAAAGCTAAACTTCATGGCCAATGTAAAACTCCCAAGTAACCACTGGGAACAATCCATTACATCTATTGTTATGCACTGTCAGAAAGGACAAACACTCCATCGCTGCATCACAGCACAAACATTTACATTTTCCTCTGATTTGCTGTGTGTGGTGACAAAAGGACATTTGACAGCATTGAAACTCTCTCCAGGACTCCTGCTTTTACAGCAAAGCCTCCTCATGTGGCGAGATCTGTTAGATGGCAAAGCTGTCATGTCTTGCCAACACGCCTCAGTGCTTTGTGTTTGTATCTGCTCCAAGCAAAGAGTTACAACCCACAGAACAGAGAGAGTTATGTTAAACAGATGTATAGTTGATACATAGTTTATGGCTAGGTTGACACGGTTCCTGTCGCTTCTGTTCTGTGGATGCTCTGACATAACTATTTACTGGCAGTTTTAGAAAGCTGCTTTTAACACTGTCAAATGACAAACAACAAACTAGTTATAATTTAAGACGTTTAAAAGACAGTTAGCTGCACTGCAAAGTAAAAGTAGCTTGCGAAATACAATTTAAGGAAGTAATATTTGATTGCAAAGCAGTATTGTTTTTCTGGCTCAATTAACAATGCAGTTTTTTTAAATTAATTTGTCTTAATGGTGGCAGAAACAAATTTTATACATTTGCAGCAAGAAAGATACAGACTTTTGGAAGGTATTCAAGGTAAAGAAAAAAGCTTTCCAGCTAGTAAGACAAAGTGACATTAATCACAATGATTTTGTTTGGCATTAAGACACATTGGAGAAGGTCCCTACTGTATTATTAAACGTGATTGTAATTGCTTTTGATAGAGGAAGGTCAGTCCCTGCTTTTTAAAATCAGCTTCCCCATGTCAGAGTCAGCGGCTTTTGTCGCTCTCACTGTATTAAAGATAGAGTTTTTACTGTTTAATGACTTTCTTGGTAAAAGTCAGTCAGTTAAATCCAGACATACCCTCTAATCAGAGACTCAGTGCTGCACAGATAGGATACATTTTAAGTCGACCCCACTTCTTTCAGAGAGTTTTGCACATAATTATTGAATCCATTATTTGTCATTTTAGATAAAGCTGAGTGATTGACAACTAAGCTTTGAAAGGAGGATGGTGAAGCTTAGCGGTTAAAGATCTGGTTTAGTCAAAAGATTGTACAGGTTCAAATCACCTCTGTGCTCTTGAACAAGGCACTTAACTGTGAATAATTTTACCTAAGAACAAATTACTTGGGGCTAGATATAAATGGCGATCTTCATTTGGGTGTTTTTAAAATCTCAAATCTTTTACTCTGTGCTAGTATTTCTGCACCTTCGATGATGAATCTACAGCATAAGACAACCATGAAATAATGGGAAGAAAGCATGTCTTTTTATTGATCTGTCCTCACAAGCTGCACTCAATAATATATGGCCACAACCAGCGCAGTCTGGTTTGTGGCCAAATTATTCCCTTAAACTGATTTTTCCTAGTAAACCGAAAACATACGGAATTAACCAGTTCAGAATGATTTATTAACAAATAGATTATTTTAAATAGCTTCTTTTAGGTCAGTCAAAACCATCACAGCTTGACCAGTGCAGTCAGATTCACAAACAATAGGTTCTTTCAAATGATTCTTTTTAGTGAATCAAAAACATAGATGACCAGTGCAGTCCGATTCACAAACAAATAACTCTTTCAAACCAATTCTTGTGTGTCAACAACATATAGTAGCTCAGGGCAGGAGGACAGTCAAACAAACAATTATTTTAAATTATTATTTTTATTAAATGAAAAGCATGACCAGTGCAGTCCGATTCACAAATTATTCAATTATTATTAATCGGTTCTTGTATTTCAAAATGAATCAAACTGAAACATTCATAAGTTCATATTTTATAAATGTTATAATTGTATTGTATAATAATTACATAATGTTATTAATA
>JAUCMR010000039.1:11786951-11805440 GCA_032357425.1 Enteromius argenteus
AAAGGTTATCACAAACCACTTTCAGCAGCTGATACCAATATTGCACCAGTTTATATACCAAAATGTGCATTCACAGTAAAAAACAACAACTTTTTTTTAGCCAAATAATTACGGTTGTCGAACATTCAGTGCATGCCTACTGTTCATTACATTTACTAATTTTATTTTAGACTTTTTGACATTCCAAAACAGTTTCCAAATGCTCTAAAATCCCAATGGACAAGAGCAGGTGGTCTACAAGGTCAAAGTTCATTGTACATTCAGTGTACTCCACATGACCCATACAGGGTTTAAAATGGATGCCAGCATGGTGTAAGATACCTCTCGCTGTTCCTCCATCACATCTTTCTCAAAGGAACACAGAAGGCACTGTAAGAGAGCAGCATGCTTCCAGCAAACAACCAAGTTGCTGGCTGCAGCATACTGTGCCACATTGTTGTTTTAAACAATGGCACATCATTCTTTCAACCCAAACTACTTAATGTGTATTTCTCTTGCAAACACTGGCAACACTGAAAGCTTTGAGTGAGCTTTTGAGTACTAAGACACTGAGTACTGAGTACTTTGAATCCTACACTGGAACTATGGAATTACACTGGAATTATATGAAATGCTATATTATATTATACATCTTTTACTTTATTCACCCAATTTTAATTACATAAATTTTCTAGGTGCTAGACAGCTGGCCTTAATCTGTGAATTTATACACTGTTAAATATATTGAAAATGGCATTAGAAATATTCATGAACGGTTAAGCACCTTTCTGCTAATACGGACTTATGGAGAGTCCAACCATGCAACCTGGTTAAGAAAATTAAAAAATAATGACTCAAATAGCAGATTAAAAAGGTATTCTAGGAAAAAAAAGGTCAGCATTGCCGTTTGCAGTTTTGTGCAAAAAAGGGCCAATTAAAAAAATTACCCTGATTTTCTTTAGCTGTGTGTGTAGTGAGTATAATAAGCAACTTATAACCTATATATACTTGTGGGTATTTCTTCTTCCGAACCTTTTTAGTGCTTTTGTGGAGTCTTAAGTGGAGTCAGCTAAGCTCAAATTCTTTGTGCTCTTTTTTTGGCACGTGTATCGAAGAGAACATGGCTACAAAGATTCTTATGAAATGCCCAGCGCACCAGAACATATGGCAAAAACAGCATCGGCTTTATAATCCTATGACTTAATTCCTCACTGAACCATAAGACTTGCTGAATATGTTCTCAAAGCTGAGCATGTGCACAAATTGGTTAAAAAAATAAGCCTACTTTGCAGGATGAGGCCTTGCACTGACAGTTAATGTTGTCACTGCTTAAGCATTAATAGAAATATCATAGGAAACATTCTGTCATCATTTACACACCCTCATGTTATTCCAAACCTGAATGAAACCTTTCTGTGCAAGACAAATAAATAACCCAGTTGAGATACAAGAATGTAAAATAAAATAAATAGGTCAGCTGCATAATATATGGCGATGCAAACCGCAAAACTTCTGTGCATATAAAGACAAAACAGCATCAGCATGCCCAAGTGCTTCAAATTTGCACCTGCGCATACATCATCGTACATACACTTCTGTTTATTTTTACATTCTCATTCGTCAACGTATTGAAGCCAAGCATGGTGTGATTTTGCTGCGATGTCTCTGTAGTTGGACACATACTGAGAGACAGATAGCGACAGAACGAACGGGCCGACCTGTGTCTGTCCTGCCGCAGCCTCTGTCCTCGGGGTGCGCTGACGGAAGATAGGCATGACTCATTCATCAGAAGTAGGAAAAAAATAACCATTAGAGTTTTGAAATAGTGGCAACCATCAGTTTTTCTTGCACGGTGTCCAAGATGTGTCCCTGTGGTAATCCTACAGTTCGCATTTAGCACCTTTTTTCCTTCCAACTTCATTTATTTTGTGTCACGTCTCACAGCGACCCAGTGGGTATCTACAGACACTTGGCAATATCCTTCCTGCTAGGAGCTTATGAAAAAGGCCCATTAACGGTGCCAAATACAGTTGTGGTTTGTTCCAGTTGGATCTGTATATGGTATTTTAAATGTCTTTGTTTTTTTTTTCTTTCAAGTGGATTACTGTAAATGTCTTGCGCGCATTAATTATTGAGATTGTGTGATGCAGATATCCTCCTCTCACTTTCTAAGGCTGCGATATTTCTCATTATAAGCAGCGAGTCAGTTTCTATTAAGTATTTATGAACCAGAAATAAACTGGGTAAATCGTGTGCTTTGTGCAGGCTCTAGATGATTTCTCAAAATGTAGGAAAGTGTCCCCGTTCTCTCTCTGCGTATTTCTCAGCCTAACACCCTTGCAGCTCAGAGAAATGCAGCTTAATCACAATGGCTGTGCTCACACTAATGCAGAATACAGTCGTCAGTCTTGTTTTAGAGTGATAAATATGGCTGCATTCACACAAAGTTTGTTAAGTAGCAAAAGTGACAATTGCATTTAACTTAAAACGCATTTTATGTAAACCCGCTTTAATAAGTTGCTTTTTATATTTTTAACTATGCATACTGATTTCTGTATTTTATTTTTAATCAAACTTGATGGAATTTAAAAAAAAAGTAACTAATCACAGAAAACATCACAGAATTTCTAGTAATACTAATTAATGTTAGTGCTGTTATGGCACTTTCTGGAGACATTGTAGTTAAAAATGAATGGAAACTGATAGTAGTCCTTAACCGTGAGACTGGGGTCTACTAGGGGCCCTCAGCAAAGGGCCACAGGTGGTTTATTATATCATAATTAATAATTTAGCATTATTAAAATAATTTAAAATGAGTTTGTTTCAAGAATCACAGAAAGTATGACTTTATTACCAATATTTCTGTGGAAAAAAAAAGGTTGAAAAACAGATTGAAAACAAACTGTTTGAGCGTGTCAATACTGCTTTGAGTCAAAACATTGAGAATTAAATTATAACTTTTTCTGTTATAATTTTATAATTATAATTTATAAGTTATAAGTTATAATTAAATTGCTAATTAAAACAGTATTCCTAAGAATAAAGAATTTGAATTATTAATCAGATAGAGGAGAAAAACAATTTGAATATTTCATAAAGAATTTTTGTTTTTATGAGATATCTTTATCTTTATCTTTATAGTTCACCTTCTTGTGATGCTGTAGTTAAGTCTTAATTAATCTGTAATAAAATAATTACAAAATATTAACTATACACATCTAATATATAAATTTATACATTTTGTCATACAAATTGATTGATTAAACAATTAAAATAAAAAACCTGTCCTTTAACTAATACGCCCGTATAGGTCGTTTGTACAATAGCGGTGAAATACGACCCATCAGAGCGTACTAAATTGTAGGTTTAGGGGTGGGTTAGTGTGGTCATTCATACAAATGAAACCTAGTAAAATATGTTTTAATCGTCGTGAGATCGTTGCAAACTGTATTTAAACAAAACACGCATTTAGATTGGTAATCACAGTCATACGTCATTTAATAACGACAGAGGCGCGGCGCGTACCTTTAAAACATAAATATAGGTCGTAATAAGATACTTGCACAAACAACCTATAGAGTCGTTTTTGTTGGAGGACAGGCTCAAAATAAAAGTTTAATTACTTTTAAAGCAAATTGTTTGAAAAATGTACAAAAATCTTACATGCATTTTTAATTTTTATTCTTTTTAACATTTGGACTCCTTAGTTATGATAAAAATAAACATGCTGCATAGTAAGACTGACCCAGAGAGTGAACATTCATTGTGCTGTACTCAGCACAAATAAGCAGACCAGTTCTTCACCACCAAACAGAGGAGAGGAAACAGAAGACAAGAGGAAGTCTGATTGTCTGATTGCCAAAAATCTAATTTCCTGCCCTGAGCTGGCAGAGCAGCCAGTGAGGAAGTGCTGATTGTGATGCCTATTGTTGGCATATAGTGGACTGAACACGTTTACTCTGCGGCTGCCATCTTGAGGCAAGCACAATGTGGCCATTCGTCACCCAACGGGCCCTGTCCTTCAGCACCACCTCAACCTGTCCTGTCCACTCTGCACCTCATGAATCCAGACAAATGGACCCAAGCGGGTCACGTGTCAGGTTGGTGGAGGACGAGTGGTTGGTTTGAATGAGAGGTGGCAGAGATACCCGGCCATGTGCACAGCAGGGATGGACAGCGGTGCCGCTCGAGCAGAAATTACAAACGGAGCTTGATAATAATCCACTCACTTCAGTAAAACCCTCAGAAATGATCCAGCTGATCTCTCGCACCACTCTGATAAAAACCTTTAGGCCTGCTTTTAAAATCAATTGCTATCTTGACTCATACTGGAACATAATATTTGACATTGTTGTGTCCAAGATTGAGCTTTTCTTTTAATACAGCCTCTCATTGACTGAACCTATTACAGTTTGTCCCTGCGGTAAAGTGCTTGAACATAATATCTGTGGCGTCTGACAGGCTGGGTTTGTACCCTGTCATTGACCGAAGCTCAATGTTTGTATACCTGAATAAAGGATGATGTTCAGTGTTACTGTGATTAAATATTTAGCTCTATGTCTACAACCCCCCTGAGTTTGACCGTATGTATTTTTTCTGCATTACATCAAAGCAGCCAAGCAAATAATTGAGCAAGAACCTGGGTCACTTATATTTGATGTTAACAACAGGATGTTATTTCAACAATCACCTATTTGTAAAATGTATACTTTGCTGTATGCCAGTGTAAACCAATCCTGCAAATACATAAATAAAAAAATAAATAAAATAACAATAAAAACAGTAATATTGGTAGACAATATTGGTACTACAATTTAAAGGAACTATTTTTAAAATATAATTGTATAATATATAATAAATGTATTTTAAAATGTAATTTATTCCTGTGAAGCAAAGCTGAATTTGAAATAGAAATCTGTTGTAACATTCACTTTTGATTTTTTTTTGTTTAATGGCCTCAACATAAATTATATATATATATATCCTTTCTTTTTTTTTCCAAAAACATGTTTTGTAGAATCAGCAATTATATAATGTTAAATCTCATAATAAATGTATTATTAGAAATGCTTATAATTGCATTTGAAGCTGTCCAACCGGTTTAATCTTGTACTTATATCTTGTACATTTATTTATATGTATCGTATGATTTTTCCTTTTTCAGCAGTAAAAAGGATGTTTGAATTGAATGCGGCTGTTACAGATTGATTGCATTTGTTGTTGCAAAACTGCAGAAGAGAAAATAACTCTTTTTAGTATAACCCTAACACATCATCTTCATTCTGAACCAGGTTTGCAGATCCCGCAATTGTTTGCTGTGCATTGTTCACCAACCACCCATATGTTTCAACCCCCCCTAGTGTGCACAAGGTAACTGCTCAGGTTTTTCCAGTGATTAATTGCTAAGCGTAGTTTAGCCCAACCTGGAGCAGGAACACACTGCTGCTCCATTCTCTTTCACCGTCAGAGAGTCTGCCGAGAATCGCTGAGCTTTCACAAGTTCTGTAAATAGACAAACCAAACACTGCAGCTTCTAAATATATCATGCCAGAGAAGTTTTTCTGATCATTTGTGAAAATCCAGGACAGACTTGAAAATGAGATGCAGATCGCTTTGTCTCCGTGGGTTTTAGTCTTTTTTTGGTGCGTTCTGTTGTCTCGATACGCATGGAAAAAGTCCTTGGTTTAAGGTTTGTTTGTGTGGAATTGTGATAAAACGCTATCCTTTTTTCGAAGCCTTTGAAATTCAGCACATAATTCCATAATGAACTGAACGATTAACGTCTGCGTTTCACCATAGCAGCTTTTAATTAAACTAAATGTGTGCCTTACCCAATACAAAACTTTAAATGAAAGCCAAAGGGCTCGATTGTCGTATATAAAGCTTTTCTTAACGCAAACCAAACAAACCCTCAGTGTAAAGACCGAGATAAACATAATTGACTCTCATGCTGCAATTTGGTTAGAGAGCTCTCTATTTTGCACAAATCTTTTATAAATACATGCAATTGATGAGTCAAACAGTATTGATTTCCAATACGCTCATTTGTAGCGCTGGAAAGTGAAAAGAAGGGGGGCGAGTGAGGAATGGGGCAGTTGGAAGTGAGTGGTACTGATGGGCTGTGTGTGATTGGTCTGTCTTTGTTCTTTACACTGATGAGTCAGACGTTGCTTTGTGAATGATTTCATTTAGATCAGATTAAAGCTGTCTCTGATGGTTAATCTGGGAGTTTAGCCACTGCAATCATCAGGAATCATCTGATTGTCATGGGATTATGACTTTAGAGGGAAGACTAGGTCAGAGTGTGGCTGTGCGAGGACAGTCGAATACACACACGTACACAGAAACGCTGAGACCGAGCTAAACAGCTTAGTCATGATGTTAGAGGTCAGGAATGAGGTGGTGTATGCTCGTGACATTTTCTAAGGCAGACAAAACTCCAACATGAAACACCATTTGCAACTCATTTTACACATTGAATTAATACTGGGTGAAAGAGGACTTCAACAGGAAGTAGAATTTTTTTTACATTCATTAGGGACTGATTGTTAAAAATGTGCAAAACAATGGTTAATAACGTAATATTTCAAAAAAAATGTTTTAATATCATTATAATAATAACCATACATATAAATATAATAACACCCTAGTGTTGAAAAGTTTGGGGTCAGACTTTTTTCTTTCTGAAAGAAGTCACTTATGCTCGGTCTCCTAATATGATCAAAAATACAATATGATTGCAATTTAAAATAGCCTTTTTATTTGAATATATTTAAAAATGTAGTGTATTCTTTTGATGCAGTACTGATAAGCTAACGTATAGAAAAAGAAAAAATATATACATATTTAATTATAAATGCTGTTTACTTTCTATTCAAAAATAGTTTAAAAAAATATTAAGTAATATTATGTTTTTACATTTTAAAAATATATTTTTTAGCAAAAGAAGATAAGCGCCAACAGTAGTTTTTTGGCCAAAAAACACTTGTTCAATCTTTGCAATCTCTTTGGATGACAATGTGGATGCCTGACAAATGTCTTACACTGTTTGGATGTGATTACATGCGATACACTGAGCTTTTCCTTCAACATTGTAACACGTTGCTTTTGCAAGGTTCTGTGAAAATGTTTCAGCTTTTATTTGTTTTTTACACCCTGAAGAAGGTATCACGTTCATCTAGTTTCCATCCTTAATTTATCCATCCTCGATCACTTTTAGTCAGCTTTGATGCAGCTAGCTAGCCCTCCTCGCAGCTAGTACGTCTTTTTAAAGTGAAAGTAACCTTGTCACCTGACCTGAATACAGTTCACTGATTCACCAAAATGGACTTATCGGCTTCTGTTCACAAACAATAAGTGCGCTTAATGGCTACTGCAATAAAACTTGAACTCACAATGCTTAGAAAGTGGACAATACCAGATTTTTTGACAAAACGTGTCTAGGTTTCAGATCGTGCTGTAAGTGGAGAAAGGCAATTAGCTCTTTTTTTTTAAAGGGGCATTTATCGTTTTTTGGAAATATATACTCTTCATATATACACATACATTGTAACACTGTGAAAGTCTTTAATGTAACTTCACATACTTGCCAAATTAAGTATTAATTGCTTTCAACAAATAATATAACAATGTGTTATTAGACTGTGAAAGATTATGGAGAAATGACATTGATGCACTTTGGAATAGAGTCTTAGGATGTTGCTGATGCCGTATCCACAAAAAGATAAGGAAAATTAATTAAAATAAATAAATAAATAAATGAATGGTGTCAGTTTTGATTTATTGTTGACTTTAATTGGACTAATTTAGGTCCTCATCCAGACACTTCAGTGTAATCTGTTTTGATATTATCTCTACTCTACATTATTCTCACCTGAACTGTTCCCTTTTTCTCTTTTAGCGTGGAGCTAGACTTTAAACTTCAAGAGGACAAACTTCAGCCCTTAATGAAGAGACTGTGTCCATTAGAAGAGCCGTCCTACCCCTCTCTGCCTTACACACACGAGGTGTTCACCTCCACACCCAAACGCAAGTCCAAGACTGAGACCAAGAAGCATGCGCGATGGAAACTCTGGTTTCTCTAACATACGGATTCAGGATCCTTGGAACCATCACAAATGAGCAAATTTCAGAGGAATTTTGCTTGACTCATTGGATAAATATGGAGCAGTGCTCACTGCTAGCCACCGTTTTGGAACATGCATCACGGGATTCACTGAGCGACTGGATTTTAGTAAGGAATAACAGTTGTTTTCTAATCATGACCCTCTGATGAACCCTCTGAGTTTGGGAGCTTTTGAATTCACATGATCTCACATTTTTCAATGGGATTACACAATTATCCTTAGGTTTAGTCAAGTAAGCAAGGTAAGAGAGCAGGCATGGTTGTTGCTGTGCTTTGTGTGTGCGTGTGTGTTTTCCAGTGTCTAACTAAGATTTCTCTCTTCTTTCTACATTTATCCCATTTTACTTTAGGGACCCTGCAGAGGCGACAAGAAACTTCAAAGCTAAACGCTAGTTTGCCACAAAACTACTTTGGAGCCGTACATCAAAGACATCTAATCAGCAAAGCACAAACTTTTGAGAATTATAAAGTAGATTTGATAGCTGAGATATACCTCTTTCTCTTTCCCAGTCTTTCTTTCTTTCTTTCTTTCTTTCTTCCACCTCTTGAATTTTAAATGAAAATCGATTATCATTCTATGACAGAATAAATGAAATTAATGAAATGAAATTAGTGAGTAATGCAGAATCAGCTGACTGCATGCACTAATAACCAATGTCTTTGTAGAGATATTTTTCTGGAAAATGTTGAGAATGCACAATTAGAAATGGTTAGGTTGTAACAGGGGTTAACACGCTGGTGTTCTCAAAAAAGGTAAAAAAAAGAAAGAAAATACAGTGATTTGTCTTTTAATTATATAGATTTCTGCATTAAATAATGGGCCATCAATATTTCTAGAATACGAAAAAAAATGTTCAATGCGCAGATGTTCAGGTCTGCTACTATTTTCTTGGGAATATGATGCTGTATTTACAACATACTGGTCAATTTTTCAGTAATTATATTTTTCAGACTCATAAAGATGCTTGAGAATTGGCTGGAGATTGCAGACAATATGTTCCATGGTGGAAAATAATATGAGAACGCCTCAAATCTGTTTAGATGATCATTGTTTCGTGTTATAGGTTGAACAGTGCACAGAACTCAAAACAATAGAAATAGCCTCTATCCCATAAAACACAGCACTCTGTTCAAGCTGACGTGTCATTTGCTCAATTAAATTTTAATATGGCAGTCAATCACTGAAATCTTGTGCTTGTTTACCCACCTTAGGCAAAGTAACGAGACGATCACAACACACAAATTGGGGAGATTAATAATGCAGGTAACATATAGAGGGCTATGTATATACAAACTGTGCTTAGCATTTTATTAGCTTTAAAGAGTCTTTGTGTTAGATATTCACAAGTCTAATGTCTTCACTACAGTGCCAAACACTGTATTTAGCTAGTAGCCCAATAACCTTCATACGTGGAGGTGTTTTTGATAACCATAGACTATATATTTAAAAGTAATAATAAGTTCAAACAAAAAATATATTGGTCACAGTTGTTGTTTAATTGGAGCACAGTACCTGCGTATTCTTGTAGCATAACACAAATGCATCATTATACCTTGAGAAAGTGCAATTGATTTATATTGTGCAATATTACATTTTATACAATTTCTACCCACAGTGCATTTACAATAAAGAAACCGATGCAAAATATACTGTCCTGTTCCCGTGAACGTTCTTTAGTGTCAGACCAAAGGAGTGTGGGTTTCTTTGGGATTCTTGCAAAGTGCATTGTGGTGTTGAGACTCAATTCATGAAGATGATTGAATAGTGCTTTGAACTGGACTCAGCTGGAGGATGAGATGGTTGCAACACTTCTCTCTAAAATTGATTGGCTTCGGCTTTGGTGCACACTCCACAGACGTGCTCTGTGATTGGACGGCCTCCAGTTGAACACCTGCTGCCAAGATACTGTCAGTCACTTTGATTCAAGGGATGAAATATTCCTCTGAACTCTTTCTGCAAACATAACTAATGTAAACATGGCCAATGTAATTCTGCTGACACACAGTAGGGATATGACTACAAGCGAATCTCTCCAGACTTTGCATGCACTTATTCTCGGATCAAACAGCCTTATTTTAATATTGATAACAGTTGCTACTTTATTTTTTAGGTGCAGGGTAACACAAAAAAGTATTTGCAAAAATGTAATTATTTGCAAGAATGAATATTCATTTTGATTGTCTTTTTTAACAATGGTTCACCCAAAAATCAAAATTTGCTGAAATGTACATATCCTCAGGCCATCCAATACATATATGACTCTGTTTTTTCATCAGATTCAGAAAAAAATTGCATTACGTAACTTGCTCACCAATGGATCCTTTGGAGTAAATGGGTGCCGTCAGAATAAGAGTCCAAACATTTTATAAAAACATCTCAATAATCCACAGGACTCAATCAATTAATGTTTAGTCAGGTAAAAAGTGTGAGTTAGTAAAAAGAAAAATTGCAATATTGAAATGTTATTCTATAGTCTACTGTTATTTGGACTCTCATTCTGATGGCACCCATTCACTGCAGAAGATCCAGTTGTTCTCCAAATCTGTTCTGATAAAGAAACAAACTCATATGCATCTTGAATGACTATAACTACATTTTCTGTTTATATTTATTTTTAGGTGATCTATTTCTTTAACTGAGGCGTACAGACACATTGTCATGGAACTATACTGTACTGTACAGGCAAAACTAAGGCTGTAGAGGATTGTGATGGTGGCAGAAAACTATTTTACCAGTGAGCAGAAAACCGGATCTCATTTCAAAGAGGTTTGTGCTGAGGATAAATCTTATATAGCATATGGAGTGACTGTAATCTTCCCAATAGTTGCTCATGCTTTGAGCGTCTCCTGTGTCCAGCAAAATCCATATTTCGCCACTGGCCTTTAAAAAGAAAGATTTATCTGTGAAAAGTTGTCCAGCTTTGCTCCTTTGACCTCAGAATAATAACTGTAGGCTGTTAAATAATTGTAAACCATAGAATAACATCTCAAGATAATATAAACAAGGGGGTTTTTGAAAAAATTTGAGAAAGAAACTTTTGTGTGTGTATATTATCAAAAGATAATTTAAGATACTTTAAAAAAATATATATATATAATTTGATTCTGTCTTAGAACAGAGACAATATAAGAGCCAATTATTTAAATTTGGACAAAAAAACATTGTATGCATAATATGCATAACATTATTAATTAAATTTATATTATAAATTCAACATACTGTGCTTTAAATTTAATATTAAATTGCAGCTGAATATTAACATTTGATCTTAATATTTAACTCGGTTTATAGGACGTGACCGTGTATACTTTCAATATTCCATATTTTAAAACTCTCTAAAAATAGGCATGTTAAGAGCAGTTGTAAACAGCATCCTTACAACATTGCCAAAGGCTGTTGAGACCCAGACTGTCCACAATACTGAGGGAAAACACTTATATGAGGTGTAGCAAGGGTCAGCCTCAGTGATTTTCCCTACATCTGCAAACAGAAAACAACATAAAAAATGGAGTGAGAGGGAACAACATAAATGAAATGCACAGTAAACACACAGCAGGAACAGGTTGAGCATTTATACACCCAATGGCTCAAAGCACCTTCCGTTAATAAATTAAGCTTTGCATTAGGAGTAATTACAACTGCAAGAGAGGAGAGAGAGAGAAAAAGAGAGAGTGAGTGAGATGGTCAGCAAAAGCCGAATGGGCTTGTTGACAACCGGTTTGGGCTAAATTTTAATCTCCATCCACCACTGCTTTAAAAATTCAAGGTTTCCTAAGAGCTCATTAATAAATGATAGAGGACTTGAGCTTAGCGGGCTTTAAAAGTAAGCAGCCGGGGCTCAAGCCCCCCCCCCCACCCCAACCCTTCAAATGTTTATGAGGACACTCAGACTCAGCAGTGGACTTAGCGAGGCCTGTAGAACTTCTATGACAACAGAAGGTTGAGGAGCTTTGATGAAAATTACAGCCTAAGGTTAATGTGTGCATGAACCAGAGCCACTTGTAAAATGCTTACTCTGCATCAGTGTCATGTGGGTGTGTCCGGATCTCCATATGCACCATCAGAGCTACGAACGTACAGCATTATCCCTACGGTATATGCTTTTTGTGAACAGTCTAAATGCGGGTAACCTGTTTTCTCCTGTTTTACTATGAAATACAGGCTGAGCAGATACGAGGAACTGCCATCAGTGACATTATTGGGGTGATTATTGAGCAGCTTAGCAGCTTTAAAAGATGGTTTACTCAGCAAAGTGCAACTTGCCTACTATGATTTGCCTCGAGATTTGAAAGGGAAGCAGAACAGTTGTCTATAGGAAAGAGAAAACCCTGAGATCTCTGCAATTTCTTTTTTTTTAACCTATGGAGAGAAAACTAAGACCTTTTCTGCTTCTTTGATTCGTCTCTTGATAAAAATACCTCAGTATCCCAAGAACTCACTCAACGATGTTGCAAACGGTAATAAGACATTAATCAAGTCTCAGAATTTTGTCTTAAAGGTCACACTACTCTACTCAGTCACCTCCTTCAGACATCACCTGAGCACCACCTATATGACATTGCTGAGCAACAACAACATGGAAACATGTGGAAAAGGTTCAGTTTAACAGACGAAACCAGATCATCTGACCTTTACACTCAATCAAGGATGGACGATCTGATCACATCTGGATCTGGTGGATCACATCTAACGTGTATAGTAAAGGCAAACTCACCGTGTGTATCTAGTCATAATAAAGATGTATACGTTTCAGTTTCAGCAGGCAACTATTTTTACAGCTATGTCATTATTCCAACTACAATTAATCACAACAATGTATATACAATACAATACACTTAACCAAAGCTATCAATGTTTTTTTTTGTCTGGCAGTGGCATCAGGTATGCGATCAAATTTCTAATTTGAGGCTGTATTATGTCGATTCTGGCACCCAACATCACAAGAGGATATTTTAAGCTCCTTATGTAGCTGAATCTGTGCTGGCTCAAATGGGCCGTCTCCAGTCTTGCCTTTGTTTTGCATCTAGCTAGCGCTATGATGTAATTGTGACGTAGGCCCTAAAAGAGTCTAGTTCCCTTTTATTGGCCTGGTCATGCATCACTCAGAAACCTATACAGGCTTTTTTTCACTATTCCTCAGCGATAACTCTTGCATATTTAAATTCTAGTACACATTCTTAGAAGTGCAGAAAAAAAAATACAAAAGAATTTAGATGGCAGGGTCGCACAATGCATTTTGAAACTCTTTTTTATTAGATGTCATACAGTGATCACATTTGCATGCTAGAAAATGAAACTAGACACAATGGTTAAAGAGCACATAGGATGCAATATTCACGTTTACATGGTGTTTGCATTTAAATTTGTCTTAGCCATTTGTGAACACAACCACCCTACATTAATAAAATCCTCAAAAAATGGAAAAGGTCTCTTTCAAACCAGTTTGATTTTATGCTAATATGGGACTCAGGCACCACCCACAACTGCCGATGGACTGCCTTGTATTAGCATATTTCCATGCTTAGCCGTATGCTGTCTGCCATTTTCTCTCCGCACTTGAGTAGCGGTAGCAACAGCAGTGTCTCATGCACAATGCACTTGTTTTGTAGTTTTGTAGTAGACAAGTAGTCTTCATTTCCTCCCCACATCAGAGCCACTGATGATGCAGTGGATTAGTTTTGTTTTTAATGGTAAGATGCCACTGAATACACAGAAAATGGAAGAGATGCTTTGAGTACGTTGTTCATTATCATTTAAAGAGACATGCACCCAAAACAGGTTGCTGTTTTTGACAAGGTAAAAAGGTTGTTTTACATGACCATTGAGAAATTTTAAGTATGTTGCAGACATTTCATGAAAACCCTAAAGAATCATATCAACTTCATCCAAAGTATTTACTGAATCTGAACCTGACCTTAAAGTCTGTTCAAACAAGACATGTGTTTGCATTTAAAAATGTGGAATAAAAAAGGCACACAAAAACCCACATAATTTATGAAAAAGAAATTTTATAAAAATGTCTTCAACTTGAGCATCACATTTGTAGAATACTGTGTCTTGGCCAGAATTCTGCAAGAGAGTGCAACATCCGCCCAGTGTGTTTACATAGAAAAACAATGGAAAAGCATTGCAGTGGAATGAAAAACGCTTTCTGTGTGAACGGCAGAGACAAATTGTCTTTTAAAGAAAACATTACTGAGAACTCCATTACTGCAAGTTCTCCATAGAGCAATCTCAGAGCAATAATTTTTTTTTCTTCCAAGTAAGTGATTTCACTTGTGTATCAGATTTTGATTGAAATGAAAGCAAACAAATGAATTAAAATCTCTCTTTTTAATAACACCCTGTGCATATCTTCAAGAAGAGTGCAAGAGTTTGGTATCTCTTTCTTTGTAAGGAGAGTTAATCACGGAGAGAATGAAACTGTGGGTGTGAAAGATATAATAGGACACTAGCGACTAATGGGCTGAAATGTTGAATCAGAGGAGAGTCTTTCTAATAACTCAATTCTCACATATGAGACCTGCCCTGTTGTGTCAGGAGGAGAACGTGATCACATTGGCCTCAGAATATAACACCACAGTGCTTCTATTATCTTGTGCCACAATAGAAGAGAATGAGAAAAAAAATGACAGGTTAAGGTCATGTGAGAATGCGAGGAACATAATACTGATGTTTATACTGCCATCCGTTCTCCCATCTGACCCTGTGTTTATTTACAGTAAGCCACTAACAGCTTGGTCTTGGCTTTCAAAGCTGTAATAGCCTCTGAAAGTCTCTGTAGACATTAAAGCCTGTAGAATTTCACGCCGCCGTGCCCCACAAGTGCTAGAAGGCAGGGGTCAGGACGCTTCAGTTTGATTAGAGCTTTAGAATCGGTCCCACAAAAACTGACAGAAGAAACGACCTAAACTTTCTAGTGGTACTTCATGGAGGGATCACACCGGTCTAAAGGCCCAGGGCGCAGGTCTAAGCCTGGAAGAAAAAGCATGAATAATGCATGGCACTGATCTGCAGGGGAAAAAAGCTCCTTGGATATTGTCCTCTCTCTGCTCAGTGGAATAGAGGCCGGCAGCTGCAAAACTCATCCAAAAAGACCTCCAGAGCAGAGCCACAGTATCAGCCCTCTCTCAGCATACGCTAACCCAGAAATCATCATTTTGGACTCAGGTGGATGTTTATTATGCCTCATACTTTCACCTGAGTCTCTGATCGAGACAGGTGCACCAACCAGGTGTTTACGGTAGAAGCATTAACAATCAAATTAGTTAGGACAGTGGTTTAAAAATGCCACCATACTGTGTTTTTAGAAAGCAGACAGAAAAATTCATAAAACAACTGCAATGTCAAATCACTGTGTTAAATTTATTATGTTTTAGGATATTGTATGCTGGAAATAACTCTTGGAAGTAAGGATTGGTGGCTAATGAGCAAAGTAATTAAACTGATTCAATGTTTACTCGTATTAAACATTCAGCAGGAGATCTCGCTGTGGAGCACAGACACTGAATAATGTCCATCTGAATCTTGGAAGGAGCCGTCTATTTTCTTCACCATCACTCACAAGAGTGAAGGGGGCCTTGGCCACTTCTTGCGGTCGATAAGTGGACATTAGGGGCCAGATCTCAGTATATGAAGGATAGGCAGTGGGGATCAAAATGAACAGGTTTACTCCCAAAGCTCTGGCCCAGAGCCATGACAACATAAGAACAATAAGCTAAAGCCTGCTCCCATTAGATGAGAAAATTCAATGTTAACACAAAAGATTGATGGCTGCATCCCTAAGGGTGTAAACCCCTGTAAGGCTCTAGCTATGGACCTGCTATAAAGACATATTGAATGTGGATTTTTTAAAGCTAGGTAATCATTCTCCTTATAAAGGCCAACTTAATTTCATTATATCTCAGCTCTCAATAGAGTTGATCATCTGCACAGGAAATTACATCTACGATGTGTGAATGTCATTCGGGATATTGGGTTTCAGGACTTACAAGAGAAATTTACTGAATCTGCTACATGTGAGAAAGAAAGGAAAACTCTCACAAAAATCATTATTGCAATGAATGAAATATAACAAGAGGAAAAGACAACTTTTAAACCAGCCTAAACTTTTTCACCGTCTTTTGGTTGAGTATGGCCTAGGGTAGCTCGATTCACAAATGAATGACTCTTTCAAAAAGGTTCTTTTTAGTGAATCATAAATAAACAGTGCAACAGGTGTAATCTGACTACAGAAGGAATTATTATTTTGAGCTGTTTTTTTTAGTAAAATCAAAAAGAGACCTCAAGACCAGTGTAGTCTGATTTACAAACTAATGTCTCTGTGAGTCCTTTTTAGTGAATCAAAAACAGACAGCATGGCTGAATAAATGAATGACTCAGACATTTCTTTTTAGTGAAGCAAAAAATGTAATCTGATTTCTGAATGAATTAGGCCTACACTTTTGAGCCATTTTAGTGAATAAAAAAAAAAAGACCTCAAGACTAGTGTAGTCTATTTCACAAACTAATGACTCTGTGAGTCAGTTCCTTTTTTGTGAATCAAAATGACAGCATGGCCAGTGTAGTCCGATTCATAAATGAATGACTGTATAATACCTTTGCTTTCAGTGAATAAAAAAGAAACAGTGCATACACCGACCGACTCCTAAATGAATGACTCTTTCAGTGAATCAAAACAGAAAAATGAAACAAAAACAGACAAATGACTCTTTTAGTGAAACAAAAACAGAAAAAAAACTGTCAGGTGTAGCTGTACATTATTAATTTTGTCAGTATCATTTAATAAAAAATATAAACTGAATGAAATACATTATGGTATTCTCTGTTTGATTAATATTAGTATTTTACATTATATATTTAAGGTTAATTAATATATCACATTCATTTTTGGCAGTTCTCAAAAAATTAAAACATAGAAGTAAAGTTTGTATTTTTTTGTATTATTATTTTTCTAATAATAAAATATTTGACAATGACATTTCATTATTTTCTTTGCATTCGTTGAATTATTAAAATATTTGTTCTTCGAAAGTAGGCTGAAAAAATGTTAATGGAACAGATAAGGGGCTGAAATTGTTAAATTGTTAACCTAAGATGGTTACTGAAGAAAGCAGAACAAACCATCCTATTCTCTGGGCTTGCTTACTCCAATTGCTTCAAGTCAAATGCAGAAATGGCTTCACGAAAGAAAGAAAGAAATCAGGACAGTTTAAGGTTTTTGTAGCAGATGTTATCTACAGTGAATCAGTCCTCTGTGTAGGATATTTTGATGTCTGTTCCTGCAGTTGTGTCCTTATAGATGGGTAAATCTCTGTAAACTCATTGTTTGACATGGCTCGCAGTAAGGAAGCAGGGAGCACTGCACCGTTAGCCAGAGTGCCAGTCCCTAATTAAATATATCCAGCCCCAGTACAGTCTCTATTCTGACATCTAATAAAACACTACAGAGGACAATCTGCCAGGCCAGTCAGCAGCTGAGACATTTTTAAATATGCTAAATAATGCATGCAAAAAGATGTGGTCAGAGACACATAGCCATATGCAGCACATGGAAAACAGCACGTGCTTTTGGAGGGAGTGTATCGTCTTTTTAATGCCAAACTGTCCCCAACCCCATACCATTGACCCTTTTCTGAACATAGCCTTTAACTTACATTAGCAACAATTGCCATTAATATTATCAGACAACCTTTAACTCTTTTCCAGAAGCAAATGAGTGGGAATACCACTCACTGGGAAGGGAACGGAAGTGAGAAATCATAACAAACAGTAAGTCGTACCATTCAGCTATGAGCCAATAGCTTTTTTTTAGCAGAGGAACTGTCTGTTTCTTCATTCTAAAATGAACTTGTTATGAAACATGTTATGAAAGTTATGAAAAACAAATTGCAGAAATAGCATTGAAGTAGCCCAATTCTGTGGAAAAAAGAGAGACTTGGCAACACCGACGGCATCCAATGACCCTTTTAAGGCCAAGAATGTTTACTATAAAGAATGTTAACTATAAAGACCAGCACTATGAACACCAGCAGATAATGTAATCTGTTTATTCTAAGTGCACACTTCTCTACCACTTTAAATATTTAAGCTCGTTATTGCAGGACTGATTCTGCATGGGTTTTCATGTTTTTGTCTTTTTATTAGCAGGAAAAATCTTATGAAAGTAATTAAAATTTCCAACGATATTGTTTCACTTTGCCTCTATTGTTATAGCTGTGGTGTAAAATTGAGAAACTTTTTTAGAACTCTCTCTTTATTGTTGTCTAAATAGTTATTCAAGTGTTCACGCTTCCTCATGGATATAGGTAAGCAGGTTTGGCGTGCTGTCCAGGGAGCGGGCCGGGAGAACGGCGGGCTCGAACCCTAGCGATTTGAACCCTTG
>JAUCMR010000039.1:11814895-11825350 GCA_032357425.1 Enteromius argenteus
TGTTTTATGTTTTGGATTATAGAAGTGAACTTACAGTTGTAAAGATTTTCTGTGTTGCCATCTTCAGTGAAAACAACTGGAGTGTTGACATCCTGAGGTTGGAGGACGTCCTGCTCCAGGTGTTACTCAGCAGCGGGGATGACTTCAGAGGCTTGAGCTTCTTGATGCTCATAGATCTCTAAAATAAGGATGTGCTGTAAAAGGGTAATCTAAAGAGGGGAATATGAATAACATAAATCAAGCTAATAAGACACACCAAGAGGAAAACTACAAACTGACTAGAAATATGGCACAGTAAAGACTTAAACATAAAAGACCAGACAAGAGACAAGACATATAACTCTTCTCATGCTTGAAACCAATTTTCTTTTGACCCATGATCTTACATGATCTTATAGGTGGCTCTTGATAGGAGACACATATCATAATAACAGGGACCAGGGAACGCTTTTCACATTTATGGGATTTTCAGAAGAGGTCATGGTTGGATAAACTTAATAGCATACTGGTCAAAACTGGTCAAAATTCTCTAAAAAATCTGAATGAAGATTGTTTGCTGGACTACTTCATACCTGAGTTTAGCATGCCAGCCTGAAAAGTTTCAACTTCCCATGCTTCTGTTTGCTGTAAGGCAAGTTATAAATGGTTTCACGGCAATTGCCCTTGGGAGCAGGAATGCAAGACCCTTTCTACCCATCAGGCCACAGGAGGACCCAGGAAAGCCATGTCTGCTCAGCTGATCTGCACTCTCTTGGGAATAGGAAAGAGCTGTCTTTGAAGTCTAGCGGTCTCATAAATCACAGCAACCTAAGTCAGTACATTCCATTCCAGGAGGCACTGCAGCCTGTTTAGCGGCAGTGATTCCTAATTACGCTATGCAGATTATGTTAATGTCCGTCTATCGGGTGAACAACATGATGCAGTTAATTAGATGACAAGGCATTGGTGCTGTCAACCCTCATAGTGTCATTTTCTCTAAAGAGTTTACAGGTTATAAAATTTTAAGGCACAGCGAGAGCTCTATAAACACAGTGACTGGAGGTTGGTATAGATTATGTGGCTCGTCCTTATGGCTAAGTGGTCACAAGCAGTTTAATGTGCTTTAACGGTTTGTTGGCAGGTGATAAGCAAGATGCTAATTACTAGGTAATCTGTGCACATGTGGTGTAATGAATTTACCGCCACAGGTTGGAGACACAGCGACTGACATTTAAAAGAGAAGTGACCCTCCTGAATCCCTGTGTTTCATATCTCCAGATGTTCATGCTGACAGACTGCTTCAATGATTTGGCATTTAAAGGAATATTCCAGGTTCAAGTTAAGCACTTGGGGAATATATGATAATTACTATATATAAAAAGGGCAAAATGGTATTAAAGCAAATATGTGAGTTGTTTAAATCATTTTTTCCCAATGAAGTTGTGGTTTTTGCCACTACACTTAGAATGTCCAACCAAAGGTAATAAATAATAGAATTATCAGAAGTAAAAAATATAAAACTAAAAATATAAATACTACAAATTAATTTACGTTCTTAATAAAAATGTGCTCAAAACTTGCGTTTGAATAGCAGGTTCTTTTAATAAGAAAACGTAACTTACTTAAAGGTTGTGAGTCAGAAGTGTCAAACTGTCCTTGCAGAGGTACTGTAGAATTACTACACTTTATACTCTCTGTGCACAGCCAGCAACTGTACTTTTAGTATACTAAACTGGTTAATGTCTGCTAAATTGGAAAAAAAAAAAAAAAAATTCTACTTAATGCACTTTAATTGTGTGGAAGCAGTGCTGAAGTTCAAATAAAAATATACTGAGAGAATATTTAATTGTGCTGAAGTGGAACTATTGCAAGTATACTTCAGATACACTTTAAATATCTTAATTTGAAAACCAATATTATTTAAAGATCATACAACCCCTTATCAACTGTGACATTAAAATACATTTTAGGCTTATTATTAGGAAATGTGCATTGTGCACAAGTAGTACTTCAAATTAAGTTTAATTATAATTTTTACATCAGTCTTGAACAATATGTCAGTAAATATATTAATAGATTTAAACTATATTTATTCTAAAATAATGTTTTAGGGGTTAGTAAACTATTTTATTTTATAAAAAAAAAAAAAAAGGAAAAAAGACGGACTAAATGATTGACCACAAAAGTGACCACAGAAGTGGTCAATTGAGCTTAACTTTTACCTGATTCAAAATATAATATATTTAAGCAATTACTTTTAAAAACTATTTCTAGTGCCCCTCAAGTAAGTGTGAGCTTCAGGGTAGGCGGTATTCCCTTTTTTCGTAGATCCGTTCCCCAAGATCAATTTTTAATTTACTGACAGTTCAACTAATAACAAATCCAATTACACAGCAGCTGCCTTCAGATAGACTTATTGGAGCCAGTGTTTTTACCGTCTGAAAGAGAGAAGACTCTAGTATGGGTAAAGAGGAGAGTGGAGTATTTTTCTTCCTCGTGTGAAGAAAGCGTGCTGTTTACTTATTAGTATTCAAAGAAGGAAAGGGTAAAGCAGTGGAGGGAGGGAGAGTGGAACAGTGAGAGAGGACATTTGAGAGGTTGTTTGGGATAAACCTAAAGGTCATTTCAACCACCAAGTGTCATAACAACATCAATTTATGACTATTCTAGGCAGAAATAAACTGAGCTCTTAAACTTCAGTGTCCTCAAAAAATATTTCAGACATTTCATCAGATCTAGAAATATCCACTCTGTACTTACATAGTCTGTGGAAAAAATGATGCTGTAAAACACTGACAATGTTTACATGTTTGCATTCATGTTTGAATACTCACATACTGAAACTTATGGCGGATATTTTGAATAAGGCGTTTATAAAAATTCTAATTAATGCAGGTTCAGAAGAGCATGCAACCTAATTTCTAGAAGCCAAAATACTTATCTTGATTAAAGCAATCAGGTAAACAACTCTTACCTAATTGAATTATGACAACATTTTGACAACAAATATTTAATAAGAATATAAATGTTTTTACTGTCACTTTTGATCAATGTTTTGAATCCTTGCTAAATAAAAGTAATAATTATTTATTAACTGGAAAAACTATAGAGACCCCAACTTTTGAACAGTCGAATAAATACTTTATGCATGTAATTTGTCCATGAAAAACGAACGAAACATAACATAATAAAACGAAACAAAAATTAAATAATGACAGTAATTAACTGTAATTGTTTACTGTAAATCTTTTTTATGGTTTCATGCTCTCAATACCCAATAATTCACTGTAATAAAACACATAGTGGCACAAACCAAGTTAAATCACATGGGAAACTTGCCAGTGTTTCATGTGGTCTGGGGCCAATTTTTTTCCATAGTTTTATTCATGGTTTTTGAAGATGAGGTCTATTAAGGCATCTTGTCCTCATTGCCTAATCTGTCTGATTTTGTTATTTGCATTGTTTTCTTTCCTTCTGTCTCTGACCCACCGAAGCATTTGTACTGCAGATATCACTCACAATATTCTGGTTATTCATTAACAATATAAAGAAAACAAAAGGTTTGTTTCAGCGTTCAAGCAGGTATGATGCAGTCCTTCAGGGCCAGAGGATCCTCTTAGCACCAGGAGACTCATCCATCAGAACAACAGAACTATCTTCCTGCCAGTCAGCTCTTCATATCCACCTATTACAAAGCCATTATCCATTATAAATGCGCTTCAAAAGATTATTAATAGAGCAAATGGTTCCTTCACTATTAATCACATCCGGGCTGTGGCCCCTACAGCTAAAATGTGGCTCCCTGAGTCATTTACATCCTTATGAAAACCAAATATTCAAACGGCGGGAATAAAAAGCACCTGCTAATAATATGAACTTCAACCCCTTTGTAAAGTTCATGTCCAAACTGCTCATGTTTAAAAGTTAACTGAAAAATTAAACTTCACAGAAAATGTACAAATTGTTGCGATGCTTTCATCATTTGTTTAAACTCTTGTTCTGACGGCACCCATTCAATTGGTGAGCGATGTAATGCTAAATGTCTCCAAATCTGCTCTTATGGAGAAACTAACTCTTCCATATATTGTCCATATATACATGGCCTGAGGGTGAGTCAGTTTTCAGCAAATTTTCATTTTAGGTAGAATTATCCTGGAACACAGTACACAAAATTTGCCCAGATTTATAGACTGGATGAGCTGACGTTTCCTGCAGAAAGCCAGAACTAGTCTGCAAATCTGAGTTGACAAGATTCACAGAAAACTGCATAGTTTATGATAGGCACAGACTCTGTTTTTAGCTTCAGACTATGATTCTATCCAGTTGGAGGATATGGAATATGTTTAATATTTTAGCTGATGTTAGAACACGTTGTTTTAATTTGTCATGTATCTATTAGCAGTAGAGTGCATATTTCTGTGTGAGTTTGATGTGTTTGGAATGATTTTAAAAGTCTTGAGTCAACAAGTGTATGATCCCTATTGTTTTACAATATGTGAAAAGTTGTGTAGTGCATTCCTTTAATCACAGATCCATACAGGGTCTGGAAATATCTAGAACATCTTGTCAACCCAAATATTTGGTTTTCTAATTTCATTATCTAAAATAAATTCAGTCTCATAATGTAGTCTGCCTGATGTCAATTTTTGTTACATGCACAACTCTGTCTAATTGCTCTAAGCAGAATGTTGGCAGGGCATTGCAATCAGACATAAATTTTCGTCAAATATAAATAATTAGATGCACAGAGTCTTTTTATCTCTCTATTGCTGGCCACAAATAGCCAAATGATGCAGATTATATCTGATCCGCAGACAAACTCACACACACATTCCCATAAAGCTCATTAATTTGTTGAGATATATCCAGGGAGGTCTAGAAAATCACTTGGTTGCTAGGATACACGATTAAGTGAGGTATACCCTAAGTGTCCCCATGCTTGTATCTCTAAGTACTCTCAGCACAAACCCGCTCCACATAGACAGGAGCTCAAATTCAAAAAAGTCCAGCTTTCTATTCTGTTTCTTTCACCATTAGAGTTAATTCAATTATTGACTTTTTTGTTACATTTTCAGATAAGCATAATTATTAAATTGTTTAAAAGCATTAGCATTAAATTTAGGCTGAACCGCTCTGCAATGAGACACATACAAATTTATTATAATAGACATAATATCACGCTGAGAGCAATGAGCCATCCAAGCCAATAATGGAGTCGAGCAGCGTCCAGAAATTCTCCAAACTTTTTTTATTTTGGATATGAGACAGCAAACTGGGATGAGAGACAATCCCTTGCACGGCGGAAGCTGATTTCCCAGAGGCTCTTGTGAGTGGCAAAGGCTCCCAGCAGTGCTCAGTTGGAGACAGTGATACATGAAGATGTGTCAGTGGAGGATCTATTCAGCATCTCTATAGAACCTCTGTATAAACACAGTGGCTACACAAATTACATCTGCTTTCGCTATCTGGGTTACAGGAAAGCTGGAGAACAGTGAAAAATACCTCTGCTGTGGATTGCGTTTTGGGAAATGATTCACAGTGTTGTACTATTTTTTTGTAAACACAGATTCCTAAGGTTTGTGCCTTTTTGTAAGTATGTAAAGTTTAGCAATTCACAGCAGAGGAGTTATTTCCGGTATATTTCCATTGTTTTTGTAGGTAAAAATGCACTAGATGTGTTTGACAGTTGCATCTCAGCATCTCACCTGTGCTGAAGTTAAAAGAAGTTTCACTTAAAAAGTACAATAAGAAACGTATCTCTTCGACATAGAATATCTTGCTGTAACGTGCGAGCGGATGGCGGACCTGGACCTTGGAGCAGTGGCGAACAGTGAGGCTGTGGAGTACCTGGGCCGTGGAGCATAGATAGTGGCACACGGGACCACGCCGGTGCAGGCAGAACAGGGAGCCTCCAGTTGAGCAGGGAGCTTCCAGGGCTGAGTAGACAGAGTGGGACATAGGCCCTCCAGGGAGGAGCAGACGGAGCAGAGGAAGTAGAAGGCCAGAACTGAGTCGCAGGGAACCAGGGCAGAACAGGCATGACTGAAACTGAGAGCACAGAGAGGTTAATGACAGCCTCCATGGCCATGACTGGGCAGGACGAACATTCCAGGGCGGCCATTTGTGGCCGTGACTAGGCATGGTGAGGACTCCGAGATGGCCTCCTTGGCCGTGACAGGGCAGGACGAGAGGTCAATGAGGGCCCTTGTGGCCATGGCAGGGCAGGACGAGGGGTTCTCAGCCTCCATGGCTGTGACCAGGCAAGACAAGGGTTCAGGGGCGGCTTCCATAGCCATAGCAGGGCAAGGCGAGGGTTCCATAGTGGCACTTATGGCCGTGGTGAGCGGATCAATTTGCAAACCTTTATTTGTGGTCAGACAGGCAGGGTAAACAACAGCGTCAGGGGTAAACATAGACAATCCAGAAAACGTAAACGTTAATCCAGGCAATGGTCGGGGCAGGCAGCAAACAATCAGACAATGAGAAAACAGAACAGAAACAAGGGAAATGCTCAGAATTGCTAGCCGGGGCAAGAACAAGACTTTACAATGAATGAGTCTCTAAGCTTGTCTTTTATACTGGAGGGAAAGGGTGTGGTGATGAGGATCAGGTGCTGGTGATCAGTCCCAGGCAGGGTGTATGGGAAATGCAGTCCAGGTTGTCGTGTGACTATGGGGTGAGATGACCTCTAGTGGTTATGTGTGGAATTTCAGGAACCCAAACATGACACTCGCATTTTAAATGCTTCTGCATAAAATACTTTGTTTGTTTGCATTTATATGTTTTACACACATTGATATACCAGTAGAGGAATTTATGAGTTGTTCATTCGATCAACTGATTTATTCAACTGACTCAAAATATAAACAAAACTAGTTACAATGTGTATGATCAAGTCATTAAATCATTTATTTGCTTAAAAACATGGATTCATAAAGTACTGTAAGAAAATGAACTGTAAGTGAGTCATTGTGATTTGTTTAATTAAACACCACCTACCGTGTTTCATGAAAACACAGAGCAGTTTGATCTGATTTGGCTTGAAAATATATTGTTTGTAAAGCAAAAATAGAAAAAGTAACTGTCAAAAAGTCCCTAAAATATAAGTTACTTAAACTTAACTTTTTGTTTGTTGAACTACTAGAATATCACATTAGCAGTCGTGCTTTTGCTATGAATACAAAATCACTGTTGCTTGTTTTGGTTCATCTCCTGGAATGCATCTTTGCCAAACCAGCAACCAGTATAAGCCATGCGGGTCACTAAATTCTTGGTTAGTTTCTTTTAGCTTCACAAAAATCTTTTCTTTTTGTAACTTTTTTTTTTTTATCTTAATCATTTCTGTCCATCTGCCTCCCTCTTTCCTGTTGTTCTACAAAAGATTCAGCATGTTTTTCTAACCCCCTCCTTTTTTATTCTTCCAATATTTCGTCTTTCAGTCTTATCCACTAGGGTGGAGATATGTGTCACTGTCAGCAGGCCATAACTTCACCATCGTTAAGCTGTCAGGCACCATGTATTGACCTGGTTAATACCAGTTAAAGGTGATTTTTCAAGACAAAAAAAACATAAAAACAAGTGGAGTTAGGACTAAGTATAGTGTATAGAGTATAGTGACACCAGCTTGATTTACACCTGACAGATATAATTATGATTTATGCTGTGAATAATGGAGTAAAGAAAATAATTTGTTGTTACAGATAATCTTGTAGGTCTAATGATGTAAAAAATGCTTTGCCTTTAATTACATGGTTAAAATGTATATACAGTATACCACAGAATAGTATGAACAGCTAATTATAGGGGCTGTCAGTTTAAAGCGTTAACTTGATTAATTAGTTATAAAAACAAATAACTGATTAAAATAATTTAACGCAGTTAATGCACTGGCCCCGCCCCAGACATACACATCATCTTACACTTATTACAGTTGACTGTTGACAAATAGGGAAACAACAACATAAATGAAGCTATGCCCTACAATTCAAGATATTGGGACAAAAAAAATGCTATTGTGTATCTCATATCTCTCTTTTTGTCTCATATTTACACCATATAAGCCATTTCACACAAGCAATGAGAGCAATAACAACGAGTGGTGCTTTGGTCCTGATGCAAATATGATAAATAATAGTTCAGTAAATACTAAGTTGATATTATGTTATATTGTGAACACAACATTATGTGTTTTTGCTCAGTGTTGCAGAGAACAGTACCTTTAAAGCCTTTCTTTTTTCAAAAAACAAAACAACATGATATCATAAGTGTATGCGTGTCACAAAAATTATCAAGCTATTTTTCACTTATTAAAGGAGCTAGCAACACTTGTCTTCAGTGCCTAATTAACATAAATAAATCAATTATATATGTATTTTGAATCCGTCACAATGGCACACTCACAGTCCCTTCTCTGACTAAGTACCGGTGGTATTTTTGGACAGGCAGCAATTTTGATCACAGTCTATACACATTTTCAGTTATTTTTCCGGTGTTTTCTGTGCAACTCTTTGTGGAGCCTGCAATTTTTTCACAGCGGTCTATTATTGTGGTATAACCTATTTCGAAAAATAAAACCCCTCTAAATGACAACAAAAACACAAGCAAAACAAACTACAAAAGACTAAAGTTGAATGCGTTGTAATTATCTTCGGATAAAAGCGTCTGCCAAATGCATAAAATGTAAATGTAACAAGTCTCCTGATTGTGTCATTAAACCTCAGCTCTCACAGTGAGCAGCAGGCAAGGAGTGATAAGCATCATGAACCCTGCAGTGACATCACTTTCAGTGTTTATGGAGTGACGCTAAACGGTATTGGGCACACGCTGTATTAAACCAGTGACATTACTTCCAACCGCCAGCCATTTAGATGCAGCAGGGCTGCTTGTCTGAGATCACAGTGTTGCGGTACATCATTCTGATGACCCAGACAGTGAAAATGTTGAGATGCAATCTCGGGCTGGGATGCTTGAAGATAAAAAGACCTTGCATATGCCCAATTGAGAGGTTTATGTAATCCCTCTGAAACATGGCAGACAGGTACACATCCCTCATTAGAATGCTAAAGAAGTGTTTTACATGAACACTGTGTGCCAAACTGTAGGAGGAGGATGCGGAGATGAAGATGGAATTTAAAAGAAGACAGACTGAGCATTTTCTCTCTCTCTCTCTCACACACACACACACACACACACACACTCACACATAAGGTTGTGGCGAGACCTGCACATCTTTGCACCTGTTCACCTTTGTTAGGGGTGTCAATCAAAAAGCCTGTGCCATAACATCTACAGCTACAGTTGACTGCATGCCCCTTAGAAACATCAACACGCACACACACACACACACACACAGAGAACTTCATAGCAACAAAGTATTTCTCTTTTTCTCTCTCGTTCAAACATACAAGCTTACAATAGGGGATGTTTTCCTGAGACATCTCCAAGGACTGCTGCACCAGGGACAAGCTGCCAATAAACGGGGACTGTCCCTGGCTGGAAATGCTTCCGTTTTTACAATGCATTCAAAATAGCACACACAGTTATATAATAAGTAATTGCACATACTTATATCATAAACTTTATTGAATTTTAGGTTTATCATCATCATCAATTTACTGATTCATTCATTCACATGACAAAATAAAAACTAAACTAGTTACTGTTTTGACTCACTATTGAGTAACTAAACCAAGTGTCATTGAATCACTGAATCTTCGCCGGGAACTTGATTGACAGGCAATCTGACCAATCATAACACCAAATCTACCATTTTTGTCAGACAAACAAACTAAATACACAAACAACAACAACAAATTATTATATATAAGCTATATATGTAAGTACATGTGTAATATCAGGTTTGTCCTTCAGTTTAAGAAAAGTGAACATGAAGCAAATGATAAGAAGATCATGTATTATACTGCATATTAAATAACAGAGTGTGGTACCATTGCTCACCACAACATTACAATTAACATGTTCAAGTGCAATTATGCTGATTATTTGTAAATAATTGCAAAGATTTCAATAATAGACTGATTGCACTGAATGAACTTGAAATGTGGATCTTTTTCACTTCAGAAATCTACAAATACACTCCCACTAGCCATCCAAGCAGCGTCTGTATTAGCATTCAAACTGTTTCCAGTTCAGAATAATGTCTGCAGCTCGTGGAGGTCTCTGAGTCAGAAGTGGCCATACATCTCAATATCAGATCAAGTTGTAATTTATGATTACAGGAGGTTATACAGTGCTCTGCATGCATAAATTCATATCCTGCTCAAAAAGCCTGGTCATAAATAATCTTCAACTCATTGGAAAAAGGATAAATAATGCTACCATACAGGCATATGCGGGCTGTTACCGCACAGACTCTTGAGTGTTTAGGAAAGGAAGGAAAAAAAAGGAAAGGAAAGGACGTGACATGTGGCCAGGTATGGTTTCCCATACTAGGAAGTTGTGCTCTGCATTTAACCC
>JAUCMR010000039.1:11847824-11861789 GCA_032357425.1 Enteromius argenteus
CGTCAGCGTTTTATGTTCTTTGTCTTTTGTTTTGATTAAACGTTTGCATTGAAGTTCCTGGTCTCCTCCGCTCTCTGCCACGCCTCACCACAACGAACCGATTGTGACAGTGAGATGTGCTTCCAATACAGTCTCTTGCCAATATATTTTGCTAAACTAGTGGTTGAATTAGCATCATTTTCATACAATCTGCTTAAACTCCACGTTAGGTTATTTTTAGAGGTGAGGTTAGGGTTCACCTTCATGCTTACTTTTTTCTAAAAATAATTGATTTTGGATCAAGGTCCTTTATCTACTTGGTCTCATGGCACAAACATACCTTGGTGCACTTTTTAGCGAGACCAGAAATATGTACCTACAAGTACATATCACTGCAGTTTCCAAAAGAAATGAACACTAGAGGCAGTAAAACTCAGACACCTTTTTATTCCTTTTCACACAAATTTGAGTTTTGATTAATAAAGCACAATTTTCGCACAATTACTTTTGAAAACTGATGCTTTTGAATGTTAGCATCACACATATCCAGCTTCATATCTATGGGTTTTCATAGACAGTATGTTTATTCGGTAGCTCACGGAGTACAGAGATGTACTTGAGAGGCGAGGAGCTCCCGTTTGAATCCTGTGTAACTACAGTTTGACAAAACAGTTCAAATCTCTGTAAAAGGAAGTTGAAATGACATGGTTGCATGAACAAATTTGCTTTTTGCTTTCAGTTTTGCATTTGTTAACACTATCGGTTAGTGATAGAGCAATAACTTTATAGCAATAGTAATATATAGCAAAGCAATATATTCTGTACTTACATCAACAAATTGAACCTGTGTTTTAGCGCCACTCAGCTGACATTTCTTTTTGAAACTGCGGCAAACATGCAGGAAGGCTCATAAAAACGGTGTTGAACAAAAATGTGCACATAGGTACATATTTTTATGAGACCAAGTTGTCCTTTATAGTGGGCAGATTTGTGTTCACAATACACTGATTCACGTAATAGGAATAGGAATTAGAATGAGATACAGCATATGCTTTTGCAAAATGAAACAATTTTTGCCTGAATACCTATATTTAAGGACCTGTTGTCCCATCAAAGTCTAATAGATTTACAAGTTAAGACTAGCTTTCAGCAGACTGTCCTTACACATTATAGCAGGCATTAATCAAGTGGCTGAATTATCATCGTAATCAAACACCTTGGAGTCAAAGCAGAGAAATACTTTGATACAAAGCGACAGCCTATCAGGGAGTCTCACCACCAGAGCCCTCTCTTTGTACCTCCCCTGCTGTTATAGCTGGCTGCTGATGTGTTTATTTGTGTGCGATGGTGCTTAGAGATGTTTCCCTACCCAGCTGCAATGCCCCCATGGCATCATGCCATTCCCTCTGCATGTGAATCAGTGTATTCACCCATCACAATGAGCTCTGGAACAACAACAGCACTGCACAGACCACATACTGCTCTCGACTCAACAGCACTGGGGAGAAGCCAGAGACATGCTTGATATCACATTACCAACACCATGTTGGTTTATGCTTTAATCCAATGTAAAGCCCAAAGCAGCTTTGCTGGTCCAAAATAATTTGGATGAGAGAAATTAAACATGATTTCTATTATGTAAATCTGATTCTTTGTCCATCAATTGTTTTGAAAGGAGTTACTACAAGTTCTCAATTTGTTTTACACTGGCAGTGAACCAATATACTGTACCATACCAGATTTTGGGTAACTTTATTTTAAGGTGCCCTTGCATGTTATTATAATAACAATAAATTTCATTACATGCAAGTAACGCTAAACCCAACCCTAATCATAACCAAAACCATATAGTAAGTACATGCAGTCAATTAATTACACAGTATTTTAATGTATAATTACACTGTAACGAGAATAGCCAAAATTTTGTTATAAAAACTGTAACTTTACACTGTCTCTATAATTTGTCTTCTATAGTTTGTTTAATTTCAAAATATCTTATGAATTATGATGATTTTACTATCAGTAGCTATATTGTGTTCAGCACAATCCATGTTCATCCTTATAGTTATTGCCACCTGTCTAGTATTTTCATGTAACTTTAGCAGTTTTGTCTTTAGCTGTTTTGGTGATGTCAACCTGTCTGTGTTCACCATATGCCTACAGTAATTCAGCCAGTTTTCACCAAACAACAAAATGAAAATGTTGGATTTGACACCTTTGCCATGAACAACAAAAGCTATGGGTCATGTTTTCTCCCAGCTTTCCTTTTTTTTTGTTATCATAATATAGGATTACATGGATTATTATCTTAGGCCAATATATTATTTGCACTTAGCACTGTTTTCTCGTTCTGCGACCCACTTTAAGGTAACATACCCTCAGCTGAGAGCCACTTCTGTACATATAATGCGTGTTAGGGACAAAGATAAATGGCAACGGTAGAGAAATTGCTAAAATTGTGTGGAAAAAAACACTACTGCTGAATAAAAAATGCTAGATTTAACACAGAAGTATGAAAACAGTTATTAAATTTCTAAATCTGCAACATACCAACTCATCACAGATGGTCCGCAATGACTTGGCAGTCTCACATAGCAGCGATTTCCCTCACAGATGCACCCTCTTGAGCCTTTCACTATTTTCCATATGAATCCTCAGGTCAGGGCAAGAGCCGTGACTGTTCAGCCCCCTCTGATGATAGCAATCAGTCAACGTGGAGAGGCACATCCAATATTGCCCAGCTACTCTTCAGAGACAGATCAGCTGTTAGTACAATTCCCCTCACTGGTTCAACACAGATAAAGCAGAACCAACAGAAAACAAAGGCAATGAATGTATAATTTTCTTTTTTACAGGAAATGTTTTATGGTTCTCTTCCTTTTTCATCCACTGGGTGTTTCGGCTGTTGAGCTAAAGCGCAAGAGAGTAAGATAATGAGTTTTGCTTCAGAAGATAGATGGGGAAATTTAGTTGGTTTGCATACATATTTGTTTAAACTGGGTGACCTTAATGTCCACGTTTAAGGTTCCCTTCCAGTATAATACAGAATTATCTTGTTTTTAAGGGAACATAATCACATCCACAAGGGATGCAACTTTTTCTAATATTGCTGTGGTATTTATTAAATTGGATTCCGATTTCCTGCTACAGTTTCCTCTACTGGTTGTCCAATAGCTAGGTAAAGGATGTGTTTTTAAAATGACAAGTTATTCCTGATTATTCATTTTTGGAGTAACTTGCCAAACACTGCCTACATTGTCTTGGTGGAGACAAATGTGTATGCTTTCAACCATTAGAGGCTCAAACAAGAATGCCCATTGTTTTGCTATGAAATATTTAAATGATGTAAGCTGATATGGCAACTGGAGGGTTAAGCTTACTGGCATCATGAATAAACAGCATGCCACAGTGTGAATATTAAAACGCTTTTTCAGAACTCGGTAATTATTTGGAAAGACAGCTGTGAAGTAACTACGAGATTAAGCTGTAAGCATACCAGTAACAGGTAAGTTAAAATACTTGAGAACTCTCTCAGAGTGGCGTTGTAACTGGATAAAAGTGCCAGCTAATGAATAATTTAAGCGAAGGTGAGCAGAAGGGAGTAGGTTGGGCTGAAAAACGGTGCGTGATCGTCTTGTTCGGTGTTGTGACGTAATTGCTGCGAACGTGTTCGCGCTTGTATGGCACTTGTGAACTGCGTTTATTTAATAACTATGAATGATGTATTATTGTTTTCCACAGCTTGAAATGTAAGAGACATGCATTCAAACTTACGGCTCAGAGGCTGGAGGTGCTCTTATCAGTCGACTCCCAACATTAATGAGGTAAGATAGACTCAAGCAGCGAATAACAGATAAAATCCATTATGTATAAATTACATATGCTTCATAAATATGGATAAGGTATCATGTACTTTTGGGCTTTTACGTTTTTGAAACCTAATATTAAGTTTTCAAAAGTCACACAGCAAGCTTGAGTTGTTGACAATTGCTCATTATTTCAGTCTGGAAGTCAACATTTAGTATTCGTAGTAAACAATAATCTTGTGGTGTGGGATCACTCAGTTTTGTAATAAATTTGGAGGTTGGCTATTGTAATTGAAAACAGCAGTTTCAGTCACACTGTTTGACCTTTCCAGTAAATCAGCAGCAAATAAAATTAAGATGCTAGCTGTGTAAATTAATAATAATGTCTCAAATATAGTTGTTTATTTTCTTAGGACGTCTTTGTTTATGTGTTTGTTTGTTTGTTAACCATTTTCTCAGTTTGCTTTCACACTGCATTTCCGTTGCCTTCACCTGAAGATTGTCTGACAGAATATTTGAAGTAAACATGCAAAGGTTTAATTTTGTTTATCAGTTGTTGTAAATATACAAAATCGGTGCAATATTACTTGCTACTGATATTTTTACTGCCCCAAAATTTCATCATAAAACAGCAAGACTGTCTAACATGTTGTGACTGCCTTTTTGCCTCTGGGTAAAATTCATATTTATAGAGGGGGTAATAAAAGAGCACAAATATCACAGATGCATTCATTGCATCTTTAGAGCTGGTTTGTAGCCTGAAGAAGAAATAACGCAGGGATGTTACTGTTTCGATTTAAATGAATATTAGAGACAAGTCGAACTCCATTGACTGCATTGGCAAAATGCTTTTGATTACTGTAGAAGATAATTTCACTTTGTACAATTATTTTTTTTTTCATAGTCATCTACTAGGCTAAAAATACTTTTTCATGCTGTTTCTTGAATAGTTAAATAAATTGGTCAGACCAGTTCATACAGCCATGGAAAAAAATAAGAGACCACTGCAGAAAAATCAGTTTCTTTTGGCTTGTATTCTTAAAACTGTTCATCTCCCCAATACACCACCAATACAAAACAATGCACGTTTGTTTCACTTTTTGTGAACTGCCGTCTTTGTAATATTAATAATAGAAGCAACTTGACGCTCCCTGAATCCTTGTGCCAGTAAAGCTAGGATTGAGCCCTTTTTTTCTTGACTCAAAACCTTTCTTTTTTTTGGCATGTTTAGTGAAAGACTTCTAGCTTTTTTTTACCATCCAACTGGTCACACTGCAAGAGGATAGTGTTGATTGCAGCAGTGCTTTTTATACTTTCCCCGTTAAATACAATTGGATTTAGGTGCTCACCAAATAAGTACCTCAATAAACAGAATGAAGTATGTTTGTGTAGAAATTTAACAAAGACTGGCATGAAATGCTTGTCATACTCAGAGAGATACTGATTTAGGAGTAAATTGCAGCGGTCTCTTATTTTTTTCCATGGCTGTATGTTGGTATGAATGAGTCCATCTTAATTTCACCCATTACGTTCTTTAAATTGTTATGAGAACTCAGCCCTGCTAAATCTAATATGTATTTTACCCAGAATATTCTTGTAATATTTTGTAAAAGCTGAAGCTTCATACTAAAGGTCATATACTTCACAGGCAGTGGATAATGAGTATTGCTGGCACCAAAATGCCACGACACCATGGAGGAGTCTGAGGACTAGATTGGAGGACCCAGTAAGAGGAAGGAGAACACCCCCGTTTTTACCTGGCCTTGCATCATTTGATGAACCATGGAGATCAGAACACACATGTAGTCCTTTTTTATTCCTGGGCCGGACACGCAGCGTCCCTGAAGCTCTCCATTGCTACAGTAGACCCACTTTGCGGTCAAGCTTCTCCTCAATCACCATCACCGCCCGGAGTTTGTCTCCTAAAAGGGATTGCACAGCTTATTCAAAATCAACCTTTCATCCTCTGAATATGCCAGACAGACTGCCCTCTTTCGTGGCCCGCAGTGAAAATAAAACCCTACAAGCCATTGCTGGCTCTCCGGTGCCTCCTAGACACAAAGCAGTTGTAGTGACGGTGACCGAGAACAGAGAACGACATTGTGCCAGCGAGACCCCCAGCAGTCCTCAAGCTTCACCAGTCCACGAGCACAGCTACATGGAGGAAGAAGATCAAACAGACTCTTTAAAACGTCCTATCTTCCGCTCCTGTGCCCATCTGGAGCTCCTTCCAGCCATGCTGTCCAGATCTACTCTGTACTTGGACAAATCTCTCTCAATCCCTCTTGGCCAGACTTTGTATAGATCCACTCTGTCCCTTTCCCTTGGAAAACCATCTTTTACTCAGACCCCTGAGAAACCCAAAACCATCATTCAAAGTGAAAGGTCCTACAGTGACTGGGACATGGCAAACGTTGGGGTTGATGGAAAAGAAAGGCTGTCCCAGCACCTGAAGAATGGTTCAACCATCAATGGCAGTGCTTTTAAAAGTAATACTGGCTCCGGTTCCGACATGCAGTGTTCCACTTTAACATCATTGCCATTCAGAACAAGGTGCCACTCATCTTCTGCTGCCTTTAGACTGAATGGAAAGGCTAATCATGTCTTAGGGCCTCCGCAGAGCAATCTAAGAGCCAGACAGGCATTCAGCGAGCCATCAGGTACCTATATCACCTCCCTGCTCTTCAACAGCCATGCAAATGTATCCATCCTCTCTCTCTTTCTCTTGCTCTCATTTATTCTGTAGCTTTGTTGCGACATTCTTTTCTGACACACTGTGTGATGTCCTAGCCAGCACGCTTTCATTTTAACATCTCTTATTCTGGTTGCACACCTTCTGATTGGTGGCTCATGCATTGTTAATGAGACGGCCTTCCCTCAAGCTCCTTTGGGAATGGGAATGCATTGTCAGAAAAACTATAAATGGCTTTGTGAAAACAAAAGAATGCACCTAGAAAGTGAATAGAGTGTGCCAGCTCAAGTGGGTCAATCAGATGTCAGATAAAATGGCCCGCTGGTGCAAATGGGCAGAATAGGTTTGTATCATCATTTGATATGATGTGCAGAGTGCATGACTGGGTATCCAGAAATTGATTGAAATCTGTTAAATCTGTAAGTTTGCTGCAAGGCAGGATTTCGGATTTTAAACAGAGAGAGTCTTGATCTAGGAATAATGAGATACTTTTTGAGTAAAGCCAAGTAGCGGATTGTAGCTTTATCAGCATGTGATGCTAGTATTTTAGTTATTTACCTTAGTAGATGCACTTTCAGGACAACAGATTTTTTTTTATAAAGGAAGAGGAAGCAAGTGAGGGGGAGCTATTGAAAAGAAAATAGGGTGAGTTTCAATCTCCTTATGTGAGATGATGCATCATTGACTCCACATTACCTTGCATCTAAAGTCTATGGGTTTCTCTGGCCCCTATTCTGGCTCTGTACGGCTAAACACATTTCCTAGTGATGAGTCGCAGGATAACATCCTCCCTGCAGCACACTGATCTTTTGCATGTGGTCCGTGAGGCGTGTGACGGCACGGATGCATGACTGGGCTCTGATGAACTAACACCAGGTACAACTGCAGGGAGTGCGCACAAGGGCACTTATCCACAAGTCTTAGTTTATTTATGTGTCAATCCTTCACTGTCCTTTTGCAACCCTCTGCATCTGTCTTTTAAATCAGCCTGTCTCTTTCTCACTGATCCTGATGTGCTTTAGTGAATAGGTTTTTAGCATGTACTTCAGAGTCAATTTTGAATAAAATGGTGGACTCCCCTGCGATAATCAAGAGCCTGCAGGTGCTCAGTGTGAAATGCCATGAAAATGCAACATCTTACTCTGCCTTAGAGAATCAAGTGACAAGAACTTGTATGACATTACAAACCTATTTTTTATCAAAATTCCTGGTGTTTTTAAGATAATTTATCAGTGAATTATTGTCAATTGCAAGCCTCATGTTGTAAAAACAGTCTGCATATTAGTAGAAACAGAATGTAGTGAGTAAAAAAGATCCATTGTCTGTTGTCAGTAGAGTAGAAATATGAAGAACAGCTCACACAGAAATTAGCTTTAGGTTGGCCAATGTGACAAATGTGGTATATCACCCACCCCTATTGCTATAAGTAATTGCTAGGTGGATTTAATCAAATCTTAATGGGGGGAAAAATCATGTCCTGCCACATTACTTCCCATTTAATATTCATTGCTTTTAAATACTAAAACGTTCACAAACCCTATAGTGGACTGTTCACCTGCATATCTAACACTACTTTTATGTATTAGCACTTATTTGTATTGCAATGTATCAGTACTTATCCAGGTGAAAGTGTGTTATAGCGAGTGTTTGTCAGATTGTGTGCTAAGGCACAGAGCTAACATCATTATTTATCTGTACAGGAGTCCCTCAGGTGCGCATAAGGGCCCCTCATGATGTCAGAACAGTTTTCCACACTGCTGAGAAAGTCAGGAGACTTATTGAGTGCCCGGCCTCTCCTCATCTGACTAATTGCACCTGTGGGTCTATGACTGACCAGCAGGACTCAGGATACCAGTCGCTTAGCTTGAGGGTATGGTTTTACTGAAGGAATCTGGCTACCATCAGGTTTTCCTTAGGGTGTGTTCAGACAGGCAGAAAACAACAGATTTATTAGGGCATATCTGACTCAAATCCTTTTTTTTTTTTTTTTGTAAACTGAACTGCAGATATTTACAAGCCATTAAAAAGATGTATGGTTTGAATTAGTCATTTAACTGTGTTGATACTGATAAGCTGATAACTATCTTCATGTTATGGCTGAAATAAAAATTCTATTCTTGTGTCTATTTTTTAAACATAAAATACTAAAAATAAAATCCATTGCTTTATGTGCTACAACTGAGTTTAAGCCTCACGGCATTAAAATGTACATTGCAATAAATTGGATATCTATTTTAAGATTTGCAAAGAAAATTTGATTTAACTGTGACAAATATATTTTACAAGCCTGGATATTTGTGTCAACAAAGCCTCAGTGAATCAAGTTTACTCAAGTTTACTTCCTTCCTGAACACCCAAATGTGTCAAATCATAAATATACACCCCGGCATTTCACTGTGGCACAAACTTTGTGTTCATATCCAAATGTGTGTAGGAGGCTCTTGAGCGATTTTGTCCAGATTTCATCTCTCGCTCCCAGAAGCGGGTGCGACGATTGGAACTGAGGGCCAGGGAGAGGCGGGGCTTACAAACAGCTGAATTTATCATGGGCGTGGAGACGGCTAATCGTAGGCGGAACTGCACCAAACCACACCCCCTTAGTGGTAAGATACTCCGTTTTCATTAGCATCCTATGCACAGAGCTGTGGTGCAGATGCTGCAGCAATGCAGTCTCAGTATTACTGCTATAACCATTAAATCAGGTTCCAATAGTAGCAATAAACAATGAATTGGTAACATTACATCAGTCCGGCAAAAAGCGCCAACATTGAGTATAAGGGTCATCATTTTACGATTTTTAGGGCAAGAGCACTGCAGTGAGACGCATTATTGATGCCTTCACAGACATAATTCAGTGCTGCAGTGAAACATGTGGTGCATTAGAACTTTGGTAATATCAGAACAAACCTGAGGTGGGACAGACTTATTAAAAGCAAACAGATACAATAGAGATCTCAAAGACCTCTGCATGTTTCACTGCGGCCCTGTTGAGAATGAACAATGAATCTTAAAAAGTACATGACACATCCTGTTGCTCCTGCAGCTAACTGATGCCCCCTATTGGTGCCATTATTGTTCTGTGAAATGTTCTTATACATAAGTGCAAATGCAGTGTTTGTTCAGCAAGCACTTAGTTTGTTTATTTGTAAGACTTAGTAGGCCAATAAGGTCAGAGATTAACCAGGACAGCCTTTAAAAACTGAAACTAAAGAATAAAATGTAAAAATGAAACATTAAGCTTTGTAACGACCTTTTCATTTCACTTTTATCCTTTATTCTCCTGCTGTAAATGTGTTTTGTAGATAACCTTTTCAAACCCAGAGACAGAGCCATCTCAGGCAAGGAGATGCAATGGAGATCCAGGCGGTGAGTTTTCGAATAAACACCATCTTAATATCACACATGCACCAGTGCTTATCAGTGCAAGAACACAATATGACCCTTTCTGATAAGGACAGTGTTTGCTTATCTCTCTGCTTGAATAAAAGCCACCAGATCAGATGAAATATAGTGGATAAAAGTATATATTGACATATATCAAGATATTTCATTGTGTGTTTCTGTTTGTCTGCTAGGATGAAAAGTAAATGAATCACTTCCTTCTCCCACATCCAAGTCACTTTTTTCATGTCATTATACATTCATCATCCTCAGTCTGTGCTTGCAGGATTTACAGCAAACTCCCTGAGGTGACCAAAAAGAAGGAAGAGGAGAGGAAGAGGCTGGTGTTGGAAACCAACAGACTGAGGGCAGAGGTGTTCAAAAAGGTTAATCTTTAAATCTCACACAAAACTGCTTTGATTTTTAAGATATGATCAATTCCATCATTAAAAAATTATCCCCAGCTTTTATTTTTATTTAAATGTATCTCTTTAGCTTCTGTTAATCTGTCATAAGAGCTAGGAATATTCACATTTATAATAAACAAGATTTTTGTTTGCTAACACTTTACAGTTGTTTCATTTGTTAACATTAGTTCAGAAACAACTTTTAAAGAATTTATTATTCTATCCATTATTTTTTACTACATTCAAAAGGTTAAAATGTTTACATTAATGCACCGTGGACATTATCAAAGAGTAATAAATAGAATATTACTGAAAATGTATTTCGCATTGTTTGCTAATGCCTTAACTAATGTTTACAAATAAGAGCTTTATTAATTAATTAATTTTTTTTATAAAATATCCTAAGATCTAATTATTTGTCCCTGTGACACCAAGTGTATTTGTTACACTGAAGCCCATATTCCATTTTACTAAAACAAATACATTACTGCCGTGTAGCAGGCAGGTTATTTCCCCAAGGCATTATCATTTTTTGCATTTTGTTTCATAAAAGTGAATTAGAGGTATATTGATGAGTGCAGAGAAGGTGCCTGGTCACATATTGTGTTTTCATCAAATTTATTTTTGATAAGATATTTGAAATTGGAAGGCAGTTTGATATAATCCAAATTTGGCCAGTTCGTGTTGAAGGGAGCATGGGAGTAGAGGTTACAGCTGTAAACCCTTTTGTACTGTAAGCTTGATTAAACTCAGTAAAGAGCACAGCTGTTGATTGGAGAATGATTGTGAAAGCCATCAAGAGTAAGACTGAAAAAAACCTCAAATGAACCTTGAAAAGCAGCCAGTATAAAGCAAAATGAAACTTTAAACAGACGTGCTTCTTAGCTGAATATAGTGCAGAACAGTAAAATATGATAGTGTCTTTTTTAAGGACCCAGATATGTAGTTACCTTAGCAGAATGTAATTAAAAAGAGAATTCAATTAAAGCGTGCATGGTTTTATAGCTGAAATTAAATTAGATTCAGAGTTTTAACCAAGACTCTGAGAGATGTTTAGTTTTTTAGTTAAATCTGAAAGAGAATTAGCAGTGGGTTTCCTCTGGGTTGTCTAATGAGTGTATTCAAGAAAAGTGTGTTCCCTGAATTATAAGTAAATTTAAAATTTTATTTTAAAAAAGTTTTATTTTTTTGGCTTGTATGAAGACTGAAAAGTTGGAGAGTACACAAGAAGCAAAGTGAGAAAGAGAGAGAGAGGACTGACTACAAATAAAATAAGATTTAACTTTTGTTAACTTTCCATCTATGATCTAGGACAGTGATTCTCTCTCTTTTTTTGACTCAGAGGCCCTCTGTTGTTTAAAGGGAAAAGAAACTGTCACTCTACATTTTTATTTTATGTGGTTTTTGCATTTTAATTTAGAGTTATATTATTTTAATATATAAATAATTTATTAATTTAATTACTTTTTCTGAGTTTTCTGAGGTGCTCCAGTGGGCTCTGGACCCCTGTTTTAGAACAACTAAAATAGGATGTGAGTTAAAGTATATATATGTAGCAATTACATAGTGACTTGCCTTTTTAAAAAGCAAGATTTCAAAATTTCTTTTTGAGGCTTTTTAATTTTTTAACAAAACATGAAAGTGTCTTTCATGTTTTCATGAAAGTGCAGTAACCTTAAAAACCATTTTTCCCAAAATCCCATTGGAATTTAATGAAGGAACAAGCACAGCGAATTAGCCTCCTGGACTGTCTTACAAACTGACGTCATAACCGAACGTCTCTGTTGCTTTGTGCTGATTCTGTAACAGTGAACACTCTAAAGTGATCCTCTAGACTGACCTTTAATGACCCCCGCAAGGACAAACACACCTGAGGCTTTTGTCTCCTAATGCGTTCTGTCACAACTGTCAGCCCAAGTGTACCAGCGGAGATGAAACTTGTGCTGCTCTGTGAAAACCTTCCCTCCGGTTAGACACAGCAGGTGCTGCGTGGTGCCAGACTGTCTGATCTCACCTTGCTGAACTTTTACCTCCGTACTGAGGTGTCAGGTGATATATAGAGGCTCATGAGGGGCATTCGTGCAGAGATACCACAGTGCTTCACAACAGCTTGGAAATGATAATATGCAACATTGCATTTATCTTGTCAGGCCATTGTGAAAACCCACTTAAAGAGGCAATCTGAAGACTGTGCTTATTGTTTTTTCCCATAAAATTACAATTAATTGGGGCTAAAGCTTTCATTTATTCATTCATTCATTCATTTTTAAGGAAAACAATATAAAACTAATTTGTATTACTTGTGCTTTGTTTTTCAAGTCTTCTGATCAAATCAAAAGCTTTGCCTTAGCTGTTCCTGACAGATGTCAGATTTGTAAATGAATAGTTCTTTTGAGTCAAATTTATTGAATGATTTGATTGATCTGTTTAATAAAATTAGTCTTAATGATTAACTAACTGGACTTAACTAGTTTTAGAATTCAGTTCACAGACTCGATGCAGGCATAGCTGTTCTGGATGTAACTTCAGTGACTTTATCACCCAAAATACTTCCCATATGACTTCAAAAGGCTTAAATATTGTACACAGGTCATATGGGCCACTTTTATGATCATTTTATGGGACTCTTGCATCCTTTCTGTAGCTTGAAAGCTCTAGTCATCATTAATTGTAACAGATTTACTATACAATTCTCCTTTGGTGTTCAACAGAAAGGAATGAAGTTGTACAGGTTTTGAACAACATAAGGATGAAGAAATAAAAGTTATTTTTTTCAGATTCATTTAAATTGCAATTACCCTTTCTTCCAGCAGAGGTCAGTATAGTTCTTCAGATGAATCCTGCCTATCAAACTACTTTTTGAAATCCAGATTAATTCCACTCAAGGCTGATTTATTCATGCATTCTTTTTGTTCTTTTCGGTGACAGACATGGCCTTGATACTTATGGGACACTTGTGACACAAAGGAGGCTTGTGTCAACAATAATTTCCCTGTTTTTGATGTTAAGAGTGTTGAATTCCACAACAGGACAGTTTTCACTGGTATTTTGAATGCCTTTGCTGACAGGCTAATCCCTGGATGCCTAAAACGAGTGCTTTTGTAAAGGAGAAATCTCTTGTTGGGGTGTGTTGTTTTAATGGGTGTCAGGTCCTGTGAGGCTGATACTTTGTCATGAAGTGTCTGACTCACTGTCTCCCATGAAGCCCTTCTGTCTCTCAGGCTTGCACCTCCTCTGTGACAGTGATGAATTCTTGATAAGTCAGGCTGAAGAAGGATAGAGGGAAGCAGGTGAGGGGAGAGATACCGTGAGAGAGATGCCAAAAGACTACATATAGATGTTGTTTTGTAGCTCACAGTGTGCATAGTGTCCTGTGATGTACTTGGACGTTGAAAATTCCAGTGATTGATAAGTGTGATTGACAATGATTATTACAATAAGAAAATTTACTTGCACTTGACAATATTAATTTCAGTTGGGATAAAGCAGTAATTCATCTTTATTTCTCTTTTTTTTTTAATGTGATTTATGTGTTAGTTTGACAGAAATCTGCCTAGTTTTTGCAGTTTCTTCCAGCATGTGTACTGTAAATGTAATTCAACTACAATATATTTATATATTTACTGTAATGTATATGTACTTGATGTGTATTTAATCTTCATTCAAAAATGTATTGTTTACTACTTTCATTCAGCATCTC
>JAUCMR010000039.1:11861889-11882038 GCA_032357425.1 Enteromius argenteus
ACTTGCACTTGACAATATTAATTTCAGTTGGGATAAAGCAGTAATTCATCTTTATTTCTCTTTTTTTTAAATGTGATTTATGTGTTAGTTTGACTGAAATCTGCCTAGTTTTTGCAGTTTCTTCCAGCATGTGTACTGTAAATGTAATTCAACTACAATATATTTATATATGTACTTGATGTGTATTTAATCTTCATTCAAAAATGTATTGTTTACTACTTTCATTCAGCATCTCGTTTAAGTAAAGTCATTTACATGTTACAAAAAAAGCTGTATAAACGTGAAATGGAAATATTAAGGAACACAACTGTTCAACATTGATGATAAAAAGAAATTTAACAGGCTGGTTTCTGAAGGATCGTGTGACACTGAAAATTGAAGTAATGGCTGCTGAAAATTCAGCTTTGCTATTACAGGAATAAATTATATTTCAAAATTATATACAAACAGAAAAGAGTCATGAAACCTTAGACAAAGACTGTATCTTGACTACACAAATACCCGCTTTAGTTCAATTATACAGTAACTGCACATTTAGTGTACTGTGCTTACTGAGTTTCTTGCTCAATTAGTTTTTTAGTCTTTGTTTTAGAGTTTACTCTTGCTAACTGTACCATTAAAACTTCAAGGAGTAGAGTAGTTTTAAAATGCTTGATAGCAAACATAATGTTTTTAATCACAGTACATCAAAATTTAACTATTAAACTAGTGATTTGACTATTTGTGAGTGATCTAATGCCTAAATATTTAGTGTGCTTAGTTGTTTAAACTGTATCACTTTTAATCTGTGGAAAAGAGCAGCATAAGATACAGGTCACACTATGAATTTGAATGACTGACTTTTTATAAAAGTTCAATCAAAGTTACGTATGAAAGCTTCTTATTTTGGTTGATCATTTTCGTTAAAAGTTGGTAAAAATCAGCAGTCCGTGACAAAAGTTACAAAACATATTCAACTTTTTCTAATCTACACTGGAATGTGCAGGTTATTCTGTAGCAGCTGACGGAGCGCAGCATCAAAGATAGCCAAGGACAAGGGAAGCAGACAGAAAATAAAATGAATACCTCCGAGGAGGGAAAAGCCATGATAGTATGATGTGGTTGGAGCACAGATAGCAGGTTATCATTGCTCCCGAGGGAAATGGCCACCCAGGGGGACAGACGGGGGGAATTCTGGTTAATCTGTAGATGACACACAGTCACTTCCCCCTCATTTCTTCACCACTTGACCCAAGCGTGGAGATGCTTTGACAAACAGGCTGCTTGCCTGGTTGTAGTTTAGTTAAAAGTTTCCTCTCCTTTTTTCCACAGAAACTTTTGGATCAGGTTCTTCAAAGACATGGTGACTGAGGGAAGTGCCTGTTCACAAGATTCATATCCCCCGCGTTCTCCTTGCCTGAGGCAAAGAATTGAAGACAAGCAAGACCTTTGCAGCTTCCTCCTGAGAGCAGAGCTTGGCTTCTGATGCGCTGTTCCAAATATAAAACACCTTTTACTGGACCTGGGGTGAATCCACATGACATACAATGTGGATGCACATCCATTCCCTGTTTGTCCTGGTGTGAAAGGTATTTTTAAAAAGAACATGTTTGAAAATTAAGTAGAAGACCACTTATAAGCCCAGATTGGAGCTGTTTTCAGTTGAAAATGTTACGTCAAATAAACCCTGCGGCATATAGAGCTAACTATTTTTTTTTTACTTTTAAATGATATTTCACACAGTTTTATGTTAATTAGGCAGCTTCCCTATTTGTCTACAATCACATTATATCTTATACCTAATTATATATATTTGGTAACACTAACATTCATTAGTTAACAACATTAGTAAACATGAATAAGAATGAGTAATAATTCTATAGCAATTAATAATCTTAGTTACTGTTAGTTTCAGCATTTACTAATGCTTTATTAAAATCACAAGTTGTGTTTGTTAACATTAGGCAATGCACTGTGAGCTAACATGAACTAACAATGAACAAAAATTAATAGTGTACTAAATGTGTTGTTTATTGTTTGTTCAGTTTAGTTAATACATTAAGTAATGTTAACAAATAACACCTTATTGTTAAGTGTTACCATATATTACAAAGGTCTACAGCATGTTCTATTCCTGAAATAATAGTCATTTTGGTTCTAAAGGTCATCAAAAATAGTCTCAAGTAATATTTGGGGAAAAAAGAAAAGAAAATGCATCTTTGAAAGTGCTTTTATTCAGATTCATTATGCACTTTTTCCCACATTAAAACTTGGACATTATGTTCTCTGTCTGTAATAGCCAATTTCAGTTTGGTAATGTTAAAATGCTGTGGGATGCATAATAAAAAGAGTAGGGCGTATATTCCACTGTCTCCTTTGCTCTGGAAGTGTCAGGGTTTCTGGTGCGGAACATGAAATTTGGGGTAATAGAATTCAAGAGAGAACTGCGTAATGGGAGATTAGTCTGGAAAGTCAGTGATCAGGTGTTAGATGACAGATTGGATGAAATGATGATGAAGCAGAGACAAGGAACTTAAGGATGGAGAACTCGTCTTTATTCAGCGATCTGAATTCGGAGCTGGTTGTGGTGCTTTGAAAGTCTCATGAAAGGAATAGCAAGCAAACATGCTGATTTGAAAATGCAAAAATGTTATCAAGTCCTTGAGTCTCTGAGGTCAGTATGCTACCTGGTGGAAACCTTGAGAGAGTTATTATAGAGTGCCTTGCATACCTGAAAGGAAAGTGGAAATGACCCCATTAAGGAAATGAATAATTTCCTTGCAAATAAACTCACAAAATATGCAGAGCCACATAAAGTTTCTGAATTTCTGCAGCAGTGTTATGTAGGCAAAAATTAGCTTGACGTCAATGTTTTGAATGTAATATGTTAATTCATTTAAAATGCACAGCTTTTACAGTACCTTTCAAAATGCACTGAACTCATTTATATCATATCATGCAGAACCCATTCACAGCATTGAGTGAATGAGAATAACACGGTGACAGTGAAATCTGAAGTAAATGTATTTATTTATTATAAAGGCTATATCATTGACCAGAAACAACAAAATAATACATCAATAAATTCATCTGGAATACATGTTAAAAGACTTTGAAACATATTTGTCTCTGTGTGTGCCTGTTAAATTAATTATGCATTTATTGTGTCCATTTTTACATTGTACTTAAGTTTAGGAATATCTTCCTGTAAATACATCTGTAATTAATTTCTGTACATACTGTATTTATTTACTGATTTATTTGGTAATATGTTATTTTTAAGGGGTCCTTGTTACAGGTTACATGTACTTAATATTTTCCTATAAATAGAACAAATTATGCATAATTGCATGTAATTAGCCCTAAACAAACCCTAATCCTAACCCTAACCATACAGTAAGTATATGTAGTTAATTAGTACTTAAATGTATAATTACATTGTAAGTAACAAGAACACCTAAAAGTGTAACCATTGATTGCATAAGCAGTAAAGGCATTATGAAACATTTTTAAAAGACAAAAATAATTGACCTAAAACAATACAATATCACGACACTGCTAGAAATGCAGGCTAAAAAGTTAAATATTATTTAAAAAAATATTTCATACATATAGGCTACTGTTTGTTTTAGGACCCCGAGTGAATAGCTTTAGGACCCTGCAGAGATCCGCTATAAAACACGTGGAGATTCAAGCAGCACTCTTCCAAAGAATCAACACTTCACTTAAGCACGAGACCGAACCGCATCTGTTTGTAGCTGTCCGTGTGCTCCTTGCTTTTGTTTACACTGTTCCTCTGTGGTACGGGACAGTGTGAACACAGTAGACCATAAGACATAAGTAGTACTGGCTTTGTAAAGTTTTCCTGACAGCTCTATCGCGGGTCTGTAGACAACCCTCCCCTATCTCCCCTGTGGATTTAATCGTATTGCAGGAAGTCCCTTGCATCCTCTCTGCTTGCGCTGTGTGTGTGTGTTTGTGTTTTTGTGTCGGTATATTATGAAGATCTCATCATAAGGAGCCGGGCATCATGAGGATCTACCGGCGTCTCATGAGCGGACTGCGCGCTTTTGTGCTGCTGATAGTGGGACTGACAGCTATCTCCACTCATCACTCAGCCGACGGTATGAGACACACATATTAGTGCTTCTCTCACTGTCCGTTTAAAAGTAATGTAGAAATGCAATTAGCATACTGTTATTTTACTTTTATTACATGTGCTCGCTGGGGCAGTAGACCTCTGTACCTTATCTAAAGATAAGTCGTATTTTATGAGAAATTAAGGCATGCAACTTACCTTTGAAGGTACTTTTCCAGTGACAAGCTGGTGTATATTTGCTTAAAAGGGTCTAAATTAAGATTACAGCAATGTGTAAGTGTAAATGGACACACTAGTTAAGATATGAAGTGTTATGCAATTAAACATAATAACAGTAGAAGTTGCAAGTGAAATATTTTATTGTAAAAGCATGGAAGATTTTGGCAGCTGTTTGAATAGATTTCTTGATTTAAGTCAGTTTATCAACAGAACACATGAATAAAACACGAGGAGAGTTGCTGAAAGAGATAAATAGGAAATCTTGAGTGCATGAGGATCAACAATAGCAGGAAAGAGCAGAGATGCACATTTACATGTGGCTTTAGGAGATACCTTCAACAGTGACCATTTAAACACAATGTGATGTCTGGATGTCCTGTTTGTGTGTATAAACAGGAATAAAAGGATGGTTTTGTACACACAAAGATGTACCTTTAAGGGTACTGCTACTGCCCAGTAACATTCTGGACAATGAAATATTGAAATTTTGTGCACAAAATTGTGTGTGTACAGCCACATTACAACAGCCACAAGTTTAGAATATCTGTACGTCTGTTGTATGTTTCTTATTGCATTGTTTTTTCATTATTACTTTCCTTTTATTTTTTACTATAAGAACTCATTTAAGTGCACTGACACGTACTCATTTTACAGTCAGATATAATACAGGTGAATTCAGCTATATGGAAATTGCATCTGACCAGTGATGTGCATTTATTATCAGCAATGTTCTTGTCAGCACTCCACAGTTTTATTAGGTCAGTGGGATTAGGTTTAAAATAGGCTTTGTTTTTGGCATGTACGTGTGCTGCATTTATTTCAGCATGATGGTACTGAAGTAAACGGTGCGATAATCATGTTAATGTTAATCATTAGGTCATTTAGGGTTAAGTTTTCTCTGTCACCTGTGAATTTCACCATTCATTTCATCAGACCGTATTGTTCCTACACATCTGTTCTGCACGTCTCAGATGCTCTCCTCCTTTGCTCTCTCGTTCACAAGAGCGCACACATGCTCCTCTAAGCTGGTGTTCAGAAAGATAGTAATTACATCAAAGGCAGGATGATAATATGTCTTTGAGCTGTGATTGCAGGGGACTCTCGAAACTCTCGGTTTGATCACAGCAAATGAAACAGAATGCAAACAAAAAGAACCTGTGAACAGTCATGTTTCTCCAATGCCTTGCTTTATTATTTAAATTATTGACTTTTGTGTTTTTGTGTGTATAGAGTGTATGCATTTCGCCACTGAGGGGCGCTGTCTTGAACTCCTTTTGAGGGCAGTACTTTGGCTTTGAGCTTACTTCCAGACACTTTTGAGTATGTGAGTGTGTCTCATATTTCCTCTTGTTAGCACCTCATTCCCAGTGCTGACAAGTTCCTGAAGTTAGCAGGGCTGACATGGTTTCACAGTATCACACATGACAGCAAAAAGTACCTAGAGCCATTAAAATGCAATTTGAGTCTATCCATCCATGGCTAATTTGTTTCTTGTGCACTGAGACTGTTTGTGTGTGTGTGTGTTTGTGTGTTTATAATATGTTCATCCATGGTTGAAATCCTCATTATCTGGTGGAGTGGGTGGAATTGCTGATCCAGAATTCCCGATTAAAGAAAATCCCAAATAGCTGAATTATGTATCTGATTTGAATGGCTACTAATCACTTAAAATTACTTTGTATTGCCAGACTCTTTGGGATCAATTCAGTAAAATTGTTGCACATGGAATTTTATTGATTCAATAAAATTCAGGTTCATATGCACATTGTGCAGACACTTGTAGTTGTAAGAGAGTGTGATATATCATGACAAACTGGTACATATTTTACGAGGTGGCTAATTCGTACAAATTCGTATGACCTAACTTGTACGAATTAATAAGATTTTTGCTAAATCGTGCGTATTTTACGAGTTTCCAATTCGTATGAATTTGTACGAATGACCTACAAACCTACCTGTCAGTGGGGTTTAGACAAATGGCACAAAATTTGTTTGAATTAGTATGAATTTGGTAACTCGTAAAATAATGAATTGGTTGTAAGTCTGTGTTGGATATTAACACCAAATGATACACTTATAATGCTCAATATAAAACTAAAACTGCCAGTGGGTGGCAGCAAGTCACTGTCTTAATAAGACAGTCATTAAATTAGTTATTCAAGTGTTTCGTTCAAATCAACAGATTCATTTAAAAACAATACAAGTGACTGGCTGTGCCTTAAGTTGCATACTCTCTAAGTACTTCTTTTGAATAAGCACTTACTTTGCAACCATTTAGAATGAATGTAATCTGGTCATACTACAGCATATTTGTCATGCTGTCATTGTCATACAGTATGATATGACCTACCAGTGCCAGTTATGTTGTATTCGATGAAATTTACAGATCTTTTCCCATGGCCTTATGGGATAGTAAAGTCTCCACTGAATGTGCGTTTTAGAATCATTCTGGAATTAGTAGGACATCTGAGTATTTTTTTGCATTTTCTATTATAAAAACAGTGAATTCAAACTTACTACTCTTTGCTTATGCTTTTTTCCTACTATACTGTGTATTAGGGAAAGATGGAGCCACTGTCTTTATGAAGGCGTTACTGAGTCATTTACTCAAACCATTCAATCAAAAACGCAGATTCATTTTTGTTTTTTTTAAAGTTTTTTATTGTTGTTCAAATATCATTTGCGGTATTATTGTTGATGATGCATATCGCACAACTTCAGTAGTTAAGCACATTTTGATATTTTCAGGTGTTTGGTTCACAGTGGTGCATCAATGCTATACAATTTCAGCAAAAGATACCAGATTATAGTAATCTGCCACATCCTTCTCACCACAGCACTCAGAACATATATGCAAAATTTAGCGTTTTTGAGGCACATTTGTGCTGCTTTGCATAATTATGTATGATTTTCATAATCAATTTCTTGAATGAGATGCTAAAACATGACAGCATATGGAGTCACGCTTAGACTTTGACCTTGACACATTTCTATGGGCACTGAATGTGTCATAATTGTCATAATACTGCACATTGTCACACTCTGTGACATTTTTTTTTAAATAACTCAACATACCATACAATGGAAATATAAAAATATCAGGTCTGCTCCACTTTACTGCAGTTCTGCAATCCTGGAGAGTTAAAGCCCTAGTAAATTCTGACAGACAGAGAGAAATTGTGGTGAATTTGGTGAGAATTCCTGCTGAAATCTACATTTCCTTCCTGTGTGTGTTTGTTTTTTTATGTGATAATGAGATAGCTAGAGACACTCGTGTAGAGTTGTTTTGGATAATGCTTTTTGTTGAAGGGTGGGGTGAAGTGATCAACATACTTTGACACAGTTTTACCGCACCCTCATGAGCTGGACCATGTGTGTGTTTGTGTGTTTCTTTTCAAAATGATTCAGGTCTGTCCCAGTCATGTGAATCACCTCACTGTGGCTTTGGCCTCCGTGACCAATCCATTCTCTATTGAAAGGGTTTGGTTTTACCTCCTGGAGAGTGACACACGCTAACACACATAAGCCAATGATCCAAATGTACAGCATGATCAAATATCTCTAAATTAATGTAAGGCAGATGCATTTCAGTCCTATGCTCATCTCAGTTTTTTAAATATAAGGATCTAAGAGCACTTTCACTGTTTCTGAAACAGTTTTGACATGTCAAACAGACCCCTGCTGTTCTCTGCATTGATCCATAGCTCAATGCCACACACACAAACACACTCTCATTCACTGATTGGCAGAAACGCCCAGTTATTGATTCTGGCTCAGACAATAGGGATCAGTTTGTGCAGTCAGGTGGTACAGGTCTAAGCTCTCTGCACTCATTAGTCTTTCGCTGTCATTGTGTGTGTCGCTTTCTCTAAGTGTGCAAACATGTCTAAATGTCGGACATCTAAGCTGTCTCCTCCAAAATTTTAGTTTGTGAATGTGTTGCATTTGTAAAGAACTACAGTCAGAGATGTATATTTATTTGATACAAAATACATTTTACATTGTACTATATTTGATTCTTTTTTAAATTTGAAGAACATATGAAGTTGTTTACTAATATGCACGCCAAATGAAAAAGCATGAAAGCAGTTTTGTGTTCTTTCTCTAAATGGAAGTAGTGACTAACTGAATTAATAACAAGCGAACATGAATATTACCTTATGATTCAGAAATTGGTCATATTTTGATTATTTATGACTTGTGCAGACATTGTGTTTTAGTATCTATCTATCTAGCTATCTAGCTCTATCTTTCTATCTATCTATTGCTTATCTGAGATAATGTTTCTTGCCATTTTTAAAAAGAAAAATGTTATATTGCAAGTATTTTATTAACATAAAAAAGTGTTTTGAAGAGAAAGATGAACAGTAGGAATCCTTAACCTAAGGGTCACCGTTTAAAGAGGCTAATACCATAAGATGCCACTCATAGTTGTGAACATTCCTCAACCATTGAAGATTTCGGTCTTCCAAACTCTCATTTCTTTCCCTGCCAGAGAGCCTCAAAATCATAATCTGTAGCTACGCATCGATACCAGCGAGCTCAGAGAGTGAGAGAATGACAGACAGAGCCAGAGAGAGAGATTATTATAGCAAGGTCATAAAGTCTATAGATTCTCTCATTCAGTAATCTCTCTTCATTCACACCATCACACCCGCATTAGCCATTTACCAACACACTCTCTCTCTCTATCTGACACACACACACACACACACTCTTAATCTCCAGTTCTCTCACTCACTATCGCGCTTTCCTGCCCAATCTCTCACCTCTCGTCTCGTTTGAGCAGCTGACTCTCAGAGTGCTGACGGTGCATTTTTAGGCTGTTAGAAGAGAACTAATGTATTCAACTCATCTACTCAGAAACACTGAGACACTGCAAACAAGAAACTTATCATTAACTTGTCTGCCTAGTGGTAGAAGAAAGTCCTCATTACTGATTCTGAATTTGAGATACGTTGGAAGTGACTGGTGAGAGGTTTCCGTGAGCTGGAAAGCAATTTAGTAAGACTGAACTGCGCTTGCTGATCACGGTGTATTCTTTAAGTGATTGGTTTCGCTAAAGGAATTATGCAAATATTGTTATTTGCATAACTTACGCTTTTATATAAGGAAACTTTAGCTTTAAGCAAGCGAGAGCATTTGGTCAGCACGTTGTTCATTAAAACATGCTTAACATGCACTTGTGCTGATTTTGCGGTAACGAACTTTAGTACTTTATTGAAGTATCAGTTTCATTTTGTGAAACTGTTAATTATTCTTTCTAAAGAAGAGCATCATGTGTTTTACTTCACTGCATTTCAAAAAATATTGTTTTAGAGTGAAAAAAAGAAGTTATTTTCTGTGATTTGGCATTCTCCTCTTTCCGCATAATATTTTTCACCAAATACTAATAAGGAAGTGCAATTTCAGATACAGCAATGCTCTGATTTCCTTTTTATTAACAAATAATTTGTTTGAATTTGAATTGTTTGCAATTGAACAATTCAAGTTCAAAAAATAGTTTTCAGTTAATTGTTTCCAATGAAGCAGTTGAACAGTTCCACTCAAATGTAATAATTATTTTGTAAATGTGAATGTAGCCAATTGCCAATGACTTACTGATTCAGTGATTTGGTCAGAATGAGTCTCATGTTAATAAACCAGTGTTTTGGTGTGGTCTGACTCAAAATAACTCAAGAACTGGAGGAAACATGACCCCTAATTATTCATGATAAGGTTGGACTAAACTTAAAGCTATTTAAACTCTATGCAATATGTTTGACAGTGTGTTTGACTATTAGATCCTCTCTCTTTCAATAGATATTTTGAGTAGAAGGATGGAATATGTCAAATATAGATCAGCACTTCTTAATTTTGTATTTACAGTCCACATAAAATCAAAATTGAAAATTGAAATCAAATTCTTTTCTCAGAAATATTTCACAGTGCTGAAGTAAGATTGGTTGTAACTTATGTCTTAACTTGCACAGGCTTGACAAATTAAGTAACAAGCGAGTACTTTTTGTAGAAATTTAAAGAGATTGTTCACCCAAAAATAAAAATGACTCCATTATTTACTTACCCTCAAGTCATCCTAGCTGTATATGTCATCCTACATCATCTGCTGAAACACCACTCTTTCATAAATGTGGGTACAACAGTTAAAGGAAGATAGAGATTACGATTTGTAAAGTTTTAAACATGAATATTTTTCTCACACAAACACATTAATTTGTTTTAAGAGGCCTTTATTAGTCACCTGGAGCCGTGTGGAGAACTTTTTATGATGGATAGATGCACTTTATTGGACTTCTATTGGACTTTTTAACTTAATTAATTTATTTTAAAATGTGGCATTGCCACTCATCTGTGATCAGTCACCTGGATGTAAAATTTGAGTGGAACATGTGTGAATAATCATGCCTGTCAGTTTCCGAGAATTTCATTGAAAGCTTTTTTTTAGACATGAAAAAGACAGTAAAAGTCTCTCACATTGGATTAATTTACACCATTACAAACATGTGCTGCGGTTCTCACACATGTCATTAAAATTCCCACATAAAAAGCTACTAAACATCTTGGACTTTTCCTTTGTGGTCTGTTTTAAAAAAAAAAATTGGGCTTTGTATCAATAAAGGATATATAGCTAAATATGTTAAACAAATAATTACTGAGCAGCATCATCTTATTTATACATTTATGGTATGTCTTTTTTTATTATTATTCCTAAGATCTTTGCTTTATTTCCTCGCTTTGGCCCCAAACCGATACAACAGAACATCTATAAAGCACTCAAGCTTCATTAGATGGTGTACTGATGAATTGTTTGGCCTGTTGCTATATCAGTGCTGTATTTAGTTAGAAGCCTCAATGGAATTTCATTATGTTCAATAAAACATATCCATACGTGCATGCACACATGCATACACACATTCTCTGGAGTTTCACGTTGACACTAGACTAATAAATGTGGTCAAGTCATCAGGCCTTGCTTCAAATAGCTTGAACGTGACATGGGCGTGAAAGGAAAAAGAAAAAAGCAAGCAGGAGGTACACATAGCCACATTCCAAACAAATGTTAAAGTTACACACCATTACGACAACCGAGTATGAATTTTATGACCTTATGTAATATCAAAATGTCAACTGTTTGCACATTTCGGCAGAAAAATTACACTGTCTGAATACTGTGCATCAGGGATTTACGCACATAGAGTGCAATGACGCCCACTTCTTCAGCAGTTTTCGTGCAGGAAGTATTTTTCCTGTTAATTTTCTCCACGGGGATTCTAAATAAGCTATAAACCAAACAAAACAACCTTAAGATGAATGACAATTTTTGAACATTGCAGAAAAGTAAAGCTAGACAAGTTCAACAATGAATTATGTAAAACTATTATATAAAACTATGTAGATTTATTACAGTTACAAAAACCAAATATTTGATGTTTATTGAAAAATAGTCACATTCTAATATATATAAGTTGTGAGAAGACTATAAAAAATGGATTGAAAAATGTAAATAATGTTGACTGACAAGCATATACCATTGATTTAATTACTTGCAGAGCTCATGGTAGGTCAGTTTTGGGAAGTTTATACACTATTTGTAAAAAGCTGTTTGTGTGGAGAAAGTGAATGGGATGTTTACTTCAGCCCACTGTTGAACTCTATTTAGATGCAGGGAGAGTTTTGCCAAAGCACTGTGTACAAAAACATACTGTTATTTACGGATTGGATGGTGTGTGAATTCTGGTGACAATGAAATGCCTTGAGCTGTGGTGGTTTTGCTGATATGGTGTGTGTCTGTGTGTATTTATTTATTTATTTATTGAAGTCCTTTAAATAGCATAAAAATTAATAGCACGTGTGTAATGGTTGGTGTTCTGTACAAATGTATATTAACCCTTTTAAGCCTGATACGTAGATAGATAGATAGATAGATAGAAAGATTATACTACAAAAACACAAATTAACCACAACCCAGAGTGTTTTAAATATTACCCAGTCAAATATGAAACGGTAGGATTTATAGGGTTAAAGTATATGGTTTATTATCTGATATCATTTATTAGTTTGGGTGTAATATTTAGGATTTTATGTAAAATAACTTACTGCATAATAATATTATCTATTTATGTATAAGTTTATTTATTGTGGATATTAAATCATGACAGTGTCTTTCAATTTATTTGCATTGCTCATTTCCTGTTTACACACAAATGTCAGCTTTGTTCTAGTGTGCAAAGCCTTTTCCTGATTGAATTCCTCTTGGACAAAAAGAGCAGAAGGAGAGGATAGGTTGAATGATAATGACAGACAGGAAATTGGGTCTGGGTAAAGGAAGTGTGGGGGTTTGTGCATATGTGTGCCTGTGTGCTATAAATTATATCCAAAATGACAGGATGTGCACAAACACATATTGAAACATGAGTGATAGCTTCCTAGTGGGGAGAAAAGACATTTCCAGAGTGCTGTGCCACTTTCTGTCTCCCTCAGAATGCTGAATCATGGGTAATAATGGGTATCTGATAAACCAGCAGTGGAAAGCTATGAGCCCAGTGTGCCCTGCAGACTGAATACTGTATGTGTTATTATGAGCTGACAAGATTCTCACTGGGTATATATGTTCTCTATTTATGGCATACTAGTGCACTAAGTATGGGTTTTCAGGAGCTGTTTGGTTCCTTCTGTGTCACACTGCAATTGTGTGCTGATCATATCATTTTCTTCTAGGATCTGAGGTTCAGTATCCTTGTCATGACCTTAAAAAAGTATTGTAGTATAGTTATGGTACTGGACGGTAATACATTGGATTTTATTCATTTTTAAACCATCAATAGAACTATACTGAATAATTAACATATTCATGAATTTATTTAGGTTGCCCAATCTACATCACAATACGATGGTATTGCTGTGATACATACAGTAGTAATATCTATCTATCTATCTATCTATCTATCTTTTTAAATGCAGATATTTTCAATGATTATTAGTGTTTTTGAAAGAACCTACATTTATTTGTTCAAATCCTGTTTCCAAATGTTTGGCAGACTATAAATATTTATATTTTGATGATTATTGAATACAGTGGGACTAATAAGCATTAATTCATGCTTAATTAATGCACAGATATTCATTCATATTCAAGTTAATGTATAATGTTCATGAAGAACTAAACCATGTATTAATAATTACTGCATCATCAACAAATGAACATTTTATATGATTAAGCAATCAATAAACTGTTATTAGTTAAATATGTTATGATGTATTAACTCCCTAATAAGATGTTACAGTATATTAACTAAATTCATATGTTAATTCATAACCCACAATGGGTTAAAGCATGCAGTTGTCTGCTTTATTTAATCATTAGCTAATGATTTGCAAAGGTATTGTTATGTTACTACTTTACATGTTGAGACACTTGAATGCTAATTCAAAATCCATAATCACAGTGACATACTGTATTACTTTAGACAATTAATTAATAGTTCTGTGCCTCAACAAGTGAAGTCATAACAAATTATACCTTTGCAAGTCATTAGCTAATGATTATTTAAAAGGCGTGGCTTTGACCAAATGTAATAATTAACATGAATTTACTTCAGTAATTAATATAATATGTTATTAGGGACCTAATGCATTATGACACATTTAGCTAATAACAATGTATTCATGTAATCTATGAATCATATAGAATGTTCATTAGATGCTGATGCAGTTATTAATAAATGGTTTAGTTCTTCATGAGTTATACATTAACTCATGATCATCTGTGCATTAGTTAAGAAGCATTTATTATTATAAGCATATTGCAAAGTGTTACCAAATATTTTTTCAATAATAAGTGCCAGGGGCATGGTCAGATTTTCCTGCTTTTTTATTTATTCGTTTATAATTTACATGCCTAAATTATAAATATAACAAATGTACAATACATACATATGCATAAATATATAATATTAAACTTTTTTTGGATAAAATATGACAGGTGTTTTTATGTGAGTTGCAGTGAGGGAGAGAAAGAAAGAAAGAAAGAAGGGAGGGCTTACAGCCTTTAGAGAGATGAAAAAAACATGTTGTGCTGTCACTCTGCTGCTTCAGCTGCTCTTAAGGATGCACTTCTCTACGCTGCTCTATTGTGCATCTTTCTCCCTCTCTTTCTTACACATCCTCTTCGTTTCTCGCTCTCTCTCCCCATGTCTGTCGCCCTCATTCATAATGGATGGCGTAGTGTTGAGGTTCAGCTGAGGATGGAACGCTTTGGCCCTGTGGGGGCACGATGTTTTCACTGAGGGGAGAGAAAAGAGAGAAGCCTTTTGATTTACACCGATGACGCAACTACGCTCACGAGACACAGAAGCAAGTCAAGCCAAGTTTATCATTCTTCTCATTGCATGCCAGTTTGAGAAAAAGAATGAAATTTTGTTATAAAAAACAGAAGCGTATTCATCAGTGGCCTCAAACTTTTGGAAACCATTGTACTTAAATAATACTAATAAATTATGACATGCACTAAGCATATACTTATTTGTGCACTGCATTCTTTTTCATACTCTATGAAAAAGTTTTCAGTCGTTAAGTCAAATTGTAGCCCAACCTGGAATGCTTATTTATCAAGCATTCCTTTGATTCATCATTGCATACACATAAAAGTGAATATATTTCATCAACCGTGTACCTCTCCCAGGGTGCCGCCATGTTCATTATACATCATCTTCATTTATCATTGTTTCAGTATGAGCTTATAAACTGAAATTTCCAACATCAAGTGCTGTTCTGTTGCACTTTTCCAAGTATGACAGTAAAAAATCTGACTTTCTGAGTTGAATGGGAGATAGCAGTCAACTTACCTCCTTTTTATTTATGCAGGAATTGAACACATAAGCTAGTATTATTTGAAAATAGTGGAGATAGTCTCTGTGTTCTCAACAAGGATGTGCTTGATGTAACATACAACCATTATTATCTATACTATATGCAGAAACTTGTTAGCAACTTGCATTTTAAAAGCATGCAAAGAGTTTCAAAATGGATTGTTTTGTGGAGAGACTATCATTTATATTTTAGAACAAAATTGTAAAGTCTATTTAGGCGATAGACTATGGGTTAAAGTACTATGAAGTGCTTATCATGCAAAGTTATGCTAAGTACCATATCTGCAAACATATCCTGGTTCATATAATATGCTTTATTTTCTCCATGGAGTAATTGATTTTTTACAATGACTTAGGGTGCATCTCAATCAAGCTCCCTAGCTCCTGAGCTCGTGAGTCAGCAGTTTGGTCACTGGTAAGTTCCCTGACTCAATGCATGTTGGGACAGTGATCACTTGAATTCCAGTGACGTGATTACGTGCAGCGTCAATGGACAACATTGAATTGGAATTAATGGAATTAATAAGCAACACGCAGGAGCAATCTAATTTTCATATTACTTTTTATTCTCACATTGTTCTGCTACATGTTCTTACAACATTTCAGCCGAGTATTAATTCTAAATGATAATTATGTGTACATTACCGGTCTAGCATTGTGTTTATGTTGAAATATTCTAAAAACGGTCCGTCTTTTCATATATCTTCTATCGTGTTTCATTATAGTTATCGCGTTCACTTGTGTGGTTTATGTTTCACGCTTCAGAAATGTGACGTTATTTCCGGTAAGGGAGCATAGTGAGCGCCGATGCGCCCTAGTTTTTGCGGTGCATTGTAGGATTTTTCAGGGAGTGAACGTTCAAGTGCACTGGAAGGATTTCGCGATTGAGAAATGGCCAACTCCCTGATCAGTGCCCTTACTACTGAACAAGGGAGCTGATTGAGATGCATCAGTCAGTTTTTTAAACAATCATATTTAACAGAATAATTCCTGGCGAAAAACTATATTACCAATGATTCTTTGTCTTTTTTTCCAGATTTTGTCACTTTCATTTTTGCTCAAAATCAAAGATTGTATTGTGTTTTACCTTGTAGCTGGTTGGTTTGGTTCAAGGCTTATAACATTTTAGAGAATAATAAAAAAAAACACTTCCGGAACCAAGGCTGCCCCTATTTCTACCCCCAAATAAACTGTATAGTGCCTCTTTAAACTTTATTTTATACATTAATTGAAAACCGGCTGCCTAAAATCCCATTAGAAATCCAGAGGGAACCCATAACTTAAATACTGCTTTTAGGACTACAAATTCTATTGAGTTAATGGCCTTTATCTCTGCATCTGTTGTTTACCGCAGCACTGCTTACTTTCTTCAGCTTACAATTCAACTTTAAACTGTTGGTTATTTTAACTTCTTGCCTCCAGTACACACACACACACACACACAGAGAGAGTTCAGCTGAATCACATATTGTGTCTCTAGTACCAACTGCTACACTAATGGGAACTTTTTTTTGTTGCTTGTCGCAGGGAGGCAACTGAAAAGTGTGCTCAACAAACTGGAACACTACCACACCATGGTACCTCTACTGCTGGAAGGAAGAGAGCAGCAACCAATCAGCTGGCTCCGCTCCAGGGTAAGAAAGAGCACTGTATATTTTTGCTGCACCATTTTTCGTATATTTTCCTAAACCTCTAGAAAGCCATTTTCCCTTCCATCACGATGTCTTGTCGCTGGTGTTTATTTATGTTATTTCTGATTTTGAATAGCTGTTTACACTCTTTTCAGATGGATAATATATTGAGTCCAGTGCAAGTTCACTTCAGTTCGAAATGGTATAACATTAGACTACGGTACAAATTAGTTCACAATGTATGACTCGCATAGTCAGTATCATTATTGAGCCACAGCCTTTTAGCTCTAAAAGGGTCATTTGTGAAAATGAGTGAAAGGCCTGACTGCCAAACGCCACCAGAGGCACAGAGGCTGAGTGATGAGGTGATGAATCTTGAAAACTGTTTAGGAGTACATTAGATTAGATTAACTGCCTGAAGCCGTGGCGACATTGTTGCAAAAAGTCACAGGGCCTTCGTCATTAAGGCTTAATTGATGCCAGTTTCTGCGCTGAGTTACTCGAGCACCAGTGAATATTACAGTCAAACGTCTTCCGTAGCTCAGAGCGATGTCTGTCTCTGGCACATGGCACTTAGAGGCCATTTGACTGCCCATTTTGCAGTGAATTCATGTGTGCTCAGAGGCTTAGACATCGGAAACTCGACACCCAGAGCTTTTCATAACTGTCTGAAATGTTGGGAATGTCTTTAATGCATTGTTAGGAAAAAGTTTTGTATGTCGTGAAACTGCAGTGCGAGGGAATGGTTGGCTTTGCTTTGCTTTCCAAGGTGATTGCGATTAAACCTTTTGAAGGTGGAGATTGAGGTTGTGGTGAGGGTAGCGTATTTCAGGCAGGAAATTCCTCTCTGAATAAAGGACCTGTCGGTCTACACCACGAGTGGCCTGACTGATGGCCCAAAGCCATATCAGTCCAGCTGGAGTGAGGGAGGAAGATATGCTCTACCAGCTATTTAACAAGTCCTTTTGTATCATCACATTTGATGCACAAATTTCTAAGGCCTAATACACACCACAACATTCCGTAAAAACAAGAATTGGCCATTTTGACTTCAAAGAAACAGAAACACCTCCAACCCTTGTTAAAAATTTACTGTATGTATTAGGGCTGCACTATATTGGAAAAAAGGACATTTCAGTATTTTCTGTGATATACTGTATACGGCATAATGCAAATTCATGAATTTTCACCGGCTGTATTTGGAAACAGTGAGTCATTTTAGAATGTTTGAGATCTGCATAAAAAATAAACTCATAAGATTTTTTTTTCAGTGTGAACCATCCTTTTAGGGCTAAAAGATTTGAGAAAAACTGGCAAAGTTTGTTTTCACACTTGGGTAAACTAACGTAACAGTGACCACGAACAGCTTGAGGCCACATTTAGTCTGTTTTTTACTCATTCAATTTGACTCTAAAATAATAAGATAAGTTATGATTTTTATTGTGAGAAATCTTCGTTGAAATATTGCATGAAATAAGAATTAATAATCTAAATAATTGCAATAATAATGTTCTACTATAAAATAAAAATCAAGTGTATTTCATAAATCAGAATACTTTTCTTGTTTAGTACATCACTGAAATTACAATTTATTCTTAAGTTCTTCATCAAAGCTGAACACTAGGCTGTTAAAAATACTGTACACACAGTCTCATATACAGTAGGGAAACAAAAGAAACGTAAAACATTCACATTGAAAGAAAACTGTGAACCATTTTGACATAGAGGTCTGCCCTGATTCACCAAGATCCACTCACTTGAACATTTCTGGCCTTGCTGCTTGCCGTTTTTGTTATTTCTCATGAAGCAGTTTATGCTTAAATGTTATTTGTGTATGCAGTTCAATTCATATTCCCGATGTCTTTGAATAAGTGGAGTGAATAAAGATGCTGTGGCTTTATATGAACACATCAGCCTTGGCCCTGTGCAGAGTGCTTGACACATTATTATGTGTAAAATGACAGTTGGAAGGCTTCCTTTTGGCTCTATGGCTCTGTCTGGTGTGCTGAATCAAATCCTGAGTCGTTTAAAGGTGTGAAAGCTGTGTGTGTGTGTTTTTTTCAGTGGGGAAGGCGCAGGGTTTAGAGAAAATTGGTTGAAACAGGAAAACAGGACATGAAGTGATTGTTTTGTTTTTCATTTATTTAGACGCCTCCCGCTTCGCTGCGCATCCTGATCCAAGCAGAAGGACAACAGCTGATTTTATCTGTGGAGAAGAACCAGTAAGTCTCTCCCACAACACTCCCGACTCTCAAATCTTCACACACATGATCAGATACAAAGTTTGAACAAAACCACATGATCTAGCTCTAGAAACAAAACACGTTAAAGTAACTTAAAGGGATAGTTCACCCAAAAACTGAAAACTGTGCCATCATTTTACTTACATCAAAAATGTGAATATAGTGCTTAAGTCATATAATACACTTTCCTCATACTTTCATGGTGATTTTGTGTCCTTTGTGAAGCTTAAAAAAGCGACAGCTTGTATTCAGTGGAACAGCATGGAAAAGAGCAGGCAACAGTTTCTTTTTTTTCTGACCAACACACACACAATTAATATCGCTATGATGTAAGACTTCCTTATGTGGATAAAAAATATATTTACTATTGCAATACATAAAAAATGGGCTAATGCAGTAAATGGCTAATGTAGTAAGGGGCACTCAAGCAGAGTGAAACTCAACAGTTTGAAACATTAAGCAGCTGAAAACATAAATGTATAGGTTTCTCTCTCTCTTTCACTTCTTCTATGTTGCAAGGTTATGCACTATTCTGAATTTAACTGTACAGAATAGTTTGAGAACAGTTCATCATTTCAGTTCAGCAGGATTATAAATCCTATACACTCTTATTATATAATGCTATTTCACAAAGCAGTATGCGAAATAGCAGCCTATGTTCTTAAAGGGGTCATATGATGCTATTTTAAAGATCTTTATTTTGTGTTTTTGGTTTAACACAATATGTTGACATGCTTTAATGTTTAAAAAACACATTATTTTTCAAATACTGTACATTCTTGTAGTTCCTCTATGCCTCACCTCTCTCAAACGCATCTGCAGTTTGCTCTGATTGGCCAGCTGACCAGTTCATTTTGATTGGCCGAAACCCACAAGCACACATTGGAAATGTAACATCCCTTATCATAATTACAGCTACATACCACACTAAAGAAAAGGAAAAGTAGAAATCACATCATATGACCCCTTTAAATGGGTATGAATGCAAAAGCAAATGTAATTTTATATACATATATATATGTCATATTGTAAACATGACACACACACACATAAGTATAGTAAAGTACAGAAGATATTATAAACATATACATTTATAAATGTTACTATGGA
>JAUCMR010000039.1:11890903-11902075 GCA_032357425.1 Enteromius argenteus
CGCCTGTTTTGACTCTGTATAATAATAAACGATCTGCACTTGAACCCGAACGCTTCCTCGCCTCCCTGAACGTGACAGCTCAAGAAGCAACATGTTGTGATTGTTTTTTTTTTTTTACTCAACTAACAATTATTTTTCTTGTTTTAAGCAGCGCAATTAATTTTTTTATGTACCTAAAAAAGAAAAACATTTACTGAAAAGGCTTTTTAGAAAATCTGATTAAAATATTTTTGCATTTATAATTTTGCAATGGATAAAAGGAAGATTTGATGTGGACGATTTTGGCACACATGCTCTTACAAATGACTTTACTTTTGTGAAACATCCTTTCTAGATTTGATTTCTTTAAAAAAATACCCATAAAAAGAGTCTTTCTCCATCATTTATTAAAACTGTTACAATACCACATATTGAATAAACATGTTAATTCCATTTACATGATAACATTAGAAAAGCCCCTGTTCTTCTATATCTTCTATATGTATACATACATGTATATATATATATACTTCTGTGTTCTCCAGTGCGCCTGTGTGTGTTTGTTTTAAATATAAGCTAATGTGTAAAGCATTGACTCTTGCAGACATACTGAACCCAGACGGTGAGAATATAGAAAAATATTTCTTTAGCCTGAAGGATTTCATCTTGTCCTTCATCCTCAACCATCCCCCATCTCATCCCATTAAGTGAATCTTGTGTTGTGAATCTTAGTGTGAAAAGCTAAATCAATTGGAGACACAGCAATGTGTGGAAATAGAATTAGGTCTTCAGACCACTCTTGTTGCCTGTGTTTGTGTGTATTTGTGTGAGAGATGGTTTACTTCAATGTTGGTGTTTACTTTGGTAACACACTTCAACCCAGAGAGAAGATGAGAGAGAGAGGGAGAAAAAAACTTTATAAAATAAACAAGATTACCTCAAAATAGAGAGATGGAGAGAAAAGGCAAAAGAGAACCAGGTCTTGCTACTTTTTCAGCATCTGACACAACGTTCGTCGTGTTTGTAAGATACCACATCTAGTTAAAAAGGGTGCTTTTAAAAAAAGGTCTCTATTCACAGTATTTCAGTTTCTGCTGCAGTTGTCACTTGTGTGTCCATTTTAGAGCCTGTTAGTGTCAGAAAGTGCAGTAATGGGCACTTTTAATTTCCAGCAGAGCAATGAACTGTCTAATTAAAGGGGCCAAATGATGTTCAAGACCTCTTGCACTTTCTCTCTCCTCGAGTGAGACTTCACGCTTCCGCTTAAGCATTTCAGAGCTCATTTTTCCCCCTGACTGTTAAAACCGTATTAGTCAGATATGGAGTCAATTAACAGTCTAATAGAATAGAAGGGTATGAAAAAAAGTATGAAGTCTGAGCTTCAGTAAATTAATAGTACCAAAAATATTAATATGGTTATTTGGTGATGGCACTAAAGTCAGGTTTTTTTGGACAAACTGCAAATGTCTTTTCTCATATGCGCCATTAAAATACTGTGTATTTTTGTACTAGTGTTGTCATGGTATTCTTTGAAGTGCTACGCAACGTGAATATAAATGGTAAAATGGTATATGTCAGTGTAAGTGCCATAGTACTACCATCTGGTGTCATCTCTGTACCGTGGTATTCACGTGACACAGATTATGACAAAATATGACACAGTTGTTATGTTTTACAGTTAATAAACTTCAGGCCCTGTATTTTACTGTACATCCTTAATTTTGTCATTGTACTGTGATCACAAGCAATGCCTGTGGTCTTTTTTCCTGTCAAAGGTCACTGTAACCCGAAAAACAATGAGAAATGAAAGAGTGCCGATTTTTCCCCCGCAGCATCTAGTGAACAAGTGCATTTATCACGATTAACCTGAGTCTGCGAACAAACCTGTAATTAGATTGTTATCTACATATAATGGAAGCCAGCAGGCTGTGAAATTTCAGGGATCGATAGTTATTGATTTTAGTCATAATGGGTACTGTTGACTGCAGAGTGCATATGTACAGACTAATTATAGATGGAGGCATTTTATATTACATATTTCTTCATTTATTTATTTTGCTCAGAAGAATTCGCTTTTAAAATAAAGCCACCTGAGGTGATCTTTTAATGAGTGTTTGTTGTATCTGAACTCTGAGGAAATAAATAAGCATGCTGTGTATGCAAGAGCTGGTCAGAACTAATTGCACCCATTATAGATCTGTGGCAGAATTTTAAATTATTAATCTGTATCAGAATATATAGCAGAATATGTAGCATCCAACCTACATTTATTCAATCAAAAATATAGATATGACAATTTATTTATTTATTTATATATACTTGATAAATATACACAGCATTCGCACGTAATGTAAAGATTTTTTTATTTTGGATGCGATTAATCAAGATGAATCATTTGACAGCACTAATTTAAACAATTAATTTACATTTTCTGCAACAGGATCCTTGAGAAATCAATCTGATGTGCTGATTTGGTGTTAAAAACAGCAGTGTTAAAACAGTTGTGCTGCTAATGTGAATGCTGTGATCATTTGTTGATGATTCTTTGACTAATATAAAGTTTAAAAGAACAGAATTTAATTATGTTTGTAACATTCTAAAAGTTTTTACTGTCACTAATGCATCTTGCTGGCCCCAAACTTTTAAACGATACACATTTATGTGTGTGTATAAAAGCTACAAAATCATTTCAACTTAGTGGAGCAAGCAAGTCTTTTTTATTCACTCCTTGATTCCTCTGAGCATGTTTCACCTCTTCACCCATCCTCTGTATGTTCTGGGCTGGGATTTCAAGGAGATTGAGTAGAGGATTATAGAAGCTCAGCGTTTCATATCTCAAGACACTGAGTCAAGATCTACTTCACACACACGCACACACATAACACTGCTCTCTGGCCTTTTTAGTTGATCATTAGACAAGTTGCACTTCTCTGCAGGTTTATTAGAGGATGTCTTTATAAGTATTGAAGTGCTTACAATGCTGTCTGTGAGAAAGTTCATATTGCCCTCTATCAAACACCCTTTTGTGGGTCACTGTGCCTGTGCGTACTGAGGTAACTGTGTAGTTATTTTGGGACGACAGCCATTACCTCCTTTAAGACGTCAAAAATGGTTCACAACATGAAATATTAAAATAGCAACATTATAAGTTATTGACAGGGGTCTATCCAAGCATGTTTTTAAATTCCTTATTATCTCACCACTCTATGAATACATTATGACATGAATGTCTTCAGGCAAAACAGACAGGAAAGTATGGCACATGCAGTTATTATGGAACCTGCTTATGCCTCAGAGTAAAAGTAAAAAAGGTCATTGTGAGTTTATATCTTTATTTTGCAGTGAGTTTTTTTATCTCACAATATGACTTCACACCTGGTCTCGTGGCATAAACATACCCGGGGGTACTTTTTAGCGAGACATGAAATACGTACCAATAAGTACATATCACTGCAGTTTCCAAAACAAATGAACACTAGAGGCAGAACAATTCAGATGCCTTTAATTCCTTTTCACACAAATTTACAGTTTTGATTAATAAAGCGTAATTTTCACACAATTACTTGAAGAATATCATGTTATGACTTCAAAACAATATTAATATGCTGGTAGTTTTGAAAACTGATGCTTTTGGATGTCAGCATCACACATATCCAGCTTCATATTTATGGTTGCATCAATAAATGCATTTTAATATAAATTTTCCAGTTGTTAACATTATAGGTTTAAAGGTTTAATTTCAACACGATACAGCATTAACTTTTAGTGACATTTGAATTCTGATCTGCCGCAATACGTACCTGAAGCAATGTAATAAAAACACAGCAATACTTACCTATTTCTACGGAATACAAACATTCCAGGGTTTATATATTGAACCTGTGTTTTAGCACCACTTTTGGAAATTGCAGTGGATATGTACTTATTGGTACGTATTTTGCATCTTGCTAAAAAGTTTCCGCAGGTATGTTTATGCCATGAGACCAGGTTGTTTTTTAAGCAAAATAACTTTGTTCCTGTTGTAACATAATTTTTGTTAATTGCAACTCAGGATCTCAACTGTGATAGAGATTAAAACTGACATAACTTAATTTTTTATTGTAAACTTAATCTCACAATTAACTTGCAGGCGTACAGTAAATGGTTTTCCATGTGGAGTTCTGCATGTACTTCTCTTTTCATATACAGTCTTGAGCTTTCAGTGGCCTGTTACAAGGCCTACAACTTGCGAACATGGTGTAGACCGCTCGAGGCTTGTTTCGTACTCCAGCCTTAGTGGACTTTTTCTTTTGTAACCACCCTAATTGGCATATTACACCACATTCAGCGTTTCTTTTATGATTCACACTTCCCTGTGGACGAACTCCCACATTCCCTTGCTCATCGCTCTATGGCACTGAGGGGAGTCACGCCACGTTTAGGATTCGGATTCGGATGGCTGTCACACCAGTTCATCCCCAAGAACATCAAAGCCTTTCTACTAGAGGCTTTGAAGTTCCTTCCAAAACAAGGAACCGTTCCTCCACTGGCATGTGGATCAAATCGAGGAGAATAGGAATTGGACTGGAGTGCTGTCATTACTGAAAGATGGCCTAATGACGTTAAACCAAAAATGACTGTTCTCACAACGACCATGGAGGCAGCAGCCCCCATACTTGAGGGAGCTGAGCTGGTGTGTTTTACTAATATGTTAGCCCAAGGTCTAAACCAGGCAGGTTCATGAGGCGAATTCGAAATGAAGTTTTGCCCGGAGAATACAAACAATGGATCTGTTTTCATATCCTGATGTTCATTTGATGAATGTGTATGTGTACAAGGGCATAATTATGGCATGCATAAGCCCAAAGGAGAAATATGAGGAGTGTGAGGTTTGTCAAGGTATGTGTGTGTGTGTGCGTTTAATAATACTAATATGCTTCTATAACAGTATAAGAGTATTTCTTCACAGTTTGAAACAGTACTTTTTTAAAAAGAATACCCTATTATTTTTTACTTTTTGGTCAGCCGAATCATCAAGTAGCTTTTTAAGTACAAAACATTTAATTTGAGCTTAAAATAAACTGGGATACAAAGAGTAATTGTTTAAAAATTCCCTTGTTAGATTTTTGGCCCTGCAGAGTTCTTGTGTATAAAATTTAAAGTAGGATAGCTGATTTAAATTTTTCTTACATTTAGGTTACAGCAAAACACTCAGAATATGGAACACTGCACAGACACATACTGGCCCTTTAAGAGGATCTGCTTATGTTGTTCGGGTGATTACATTTGGATTTCATCATGTCAGCATCATGTCACATATCACTCTGTCGTCTCTTCCAGCAATGTCTGGGCAGAGTTTGACATGCTAGCAAAACACACACTCAATGCTTACAAGTTCAACTCATCTTTTCCCCCTGTGTTTCTGTGAGCTGCTTTGTTCACACATGCACATATACTTAACCAGCTTTCCAATTGGAAAGTATTTGCATTTACAGTGAGATTCAAAATTATATTTAGACAGAGAAATAAACCGAGTTTTAGGATTTTGGAAATTGGCAAATACAATTTTTGGAAAATGTAGCTAATAAAAAGCATTTTCTGGATCCCATTGCATTTATGCCCATGTTTAGGTGGGTCGTCATTTAATCTGGTGGATCTGTTGATCATTTTTTATGATTATAACACACACGATGCCCCACTTTTCCTGTGCATCTTCGAAGAACTACTTTTCTCTCTACTTACTGTCTGACACACTTCCATAATCTGTTCTGTTATGATAAACAAGATACATTTGGTGAGCTTTAGGACTGAAATGTGACAGTGTTTTAAGAATGTCTAAAATGGCTTTTTGTTTCAGAAATTCTTCTTTTTATATTCAAACATAAACTTGTAAATATTCTTCTTTAAAAATATAGATTTTCTGGACAGGGAAGGCATTGATGCAGTGCTTAATAGATTTGTGTGTTTGTGTGTGTGTTCTCTTCTAGCGGCCTGTTCGCCAGCCATTACACTGAGAGGCATTACAGGGAAGATGGACAAACTGTTATGAGCACTCACAACTCTACGGTACGTTAAACAGTCTTACACACATTTATCTTTTGGTATACATGCATCCCAGTGAGATAATGGAATGGATATTAATTGTTGTCCCATTTCAAATACTATTAGAGGAATTAGACCAACTTGTAATATATCTGCATTTACTTTTCTGGCTTAGTTCAACCAAAAAATAACATGAGTAAACGAGTTAATGATCATCATCATGTACTCACTCTTTCTTTATATGCTGCTCTTTTAGATACACTGAAAGTGGATGCTCTCAAGGTTCTCTTAGACAATAAAGTAAAAAACATATTGAGTTCTAATCACAAAGTTGTCCATAACCTCTGTATATTTTAAGAATTTAGAGTCTTACAATGGCTTTATGTGAGGAATAGACTGAATTTGAAGTATTTTTTTACTAAATAAATGTAGAAACCCACAGCTGTCATTGAATTGAAATGAGCAGCTTTGCCATTTAGGTAAAAAACTAGCTAAATGGCATTCTAAAGAAGAATTTGTACACGTTTTAAGAAGGGCATGAGGTTGAAACAAAACTGTACATTTTCAATTTGAGTGAAATATTCCAAGATTGTTGTCAAATATGATACTTAAAAATCTTTAAAAGTTAAAGATGCTTTAGCATTCTCTGACTGGATGTTTTCCCAGAAAAGCTGATTAATCTTCGCTGTGATGTGATGTTGACACGAGGACAGCGTGTTGACATTATTGCCAGGCCTGATTTGAATTGTCTGCTGTGTCTTTTGTACTTTTATAATTAGACTAGTGCTAAGAACCGAAACTGACAGCTTTGACAACATGTTGCCATCCCCCCATTCCCAGTCGCACATGTGTAGGCCTGACAATATTATTCCTGCTAGGCATATTTAGTTCTTATTTATAATCATTTAAGCCTGTCCAAATAGCCATGAACATCTTTTGTCTTTAAAGCTGAGAAGGTATAAAAAAAATGCAGCTGTTGTAAAAGATTAATTCATCAAAAGTAGGTAAAACAGCTTGACAAGGCTTTGGTACGAGTGGTAATAAAACAGATACTTGATTGGCAATCTTATTTGCACAAAGGAAGAACATACTTTATTTTATTTTATTTTTTTTTTATTTTTTTATTTTTATTTTTTTTTTTTTATTTTAAAATAAAAAATTGCATGCGAATAAGCTGAAAAAAATTAATAACAATGAGAAAATGCTTTAGAATCAATGACTAGTTAGATTATTTATGTCTTATTTTCAAAGAACTGTTTTTTGAATATTATATTGAAGTATGAAAATTATGATTTTATCCTTTAACTTTTTTTTCAACTAAAATAGTCAAAAAAGCTAATTTCTCAGTAGATACATGTGTGAACTGTCATCCAAGGCAGACACATAAAAAAGCAGCCTAATATTTTGTTCTGGTGATCCTTAAAATCAGGACATTATGAAAGAAAAATGGCCTGCTTTTACTAATATAAGTCTCTAAGACTTCACTTTGCTGGCCTTGTGGATTATTTAACAGGGCCATTAGCTAGTCAGTCATCATTTTAGCTCTGGCTGTTTAGATATCCTACATCTATGGCTGTTTCTGGTACGCTCTTTGCTATTCTTGGTCTGTTAATGCTTAAAGATGTGGAAATGGTAGCCACAAAAATTCCCTCAGACAGCCGAGTTTTGATGTGAAGGATTTTTGCCATCAGGCGAGGATTGCTTTTGACAGAGTGGTGTGTTTTTGAATGGTTTTGTCTGCCTGCGTGAGTGTGTGTGAACATTTGTGTGAGTGATGGCAGTTAGACCTCCAGCCTGTGGCTACCGATTGGTATTTCCACATGAAAGGTCTTTGGGGGCTGGTGCCAGCCATAACAGGGGAGAATAGTTTCCTTGTAAAATAGACCAGCAGGCACTACTCTTACTGGCACCGCAATGTGTGCTTTTTAACGACAAGCAGCTGCTTAAAGATGACTTTTGCTACATGGCACTATGCTACATGATCCCTTTAGACCAACATTATCTGACATTATCTTGCACCTGAACAGGATCTCAGTTAGTAAATGATTCAATTTTATGGTTAATTGATTTCGGAAATGACCCCACTTTAACTTGATCTTTTGGAAAAGATTCAAGTTTTCATGTTGCACATCTGGCTGTTGGGTCAGGGAAATTATGCTTTTTTATATCTGGATTCTTATACATAGAAAACACAAATTTTAATGCACATTATTTCTGTCCTAAAACCATTTATTAATTTATTCAATTGCAAAAATATCAGGACATCTGTCCTAATACTGTACTGATAAAAACTTGATGGTTTGGCTTGCTTATTAATTAATTCATAACTTATTAATTTATTTTATTTAGCTGCTTCACTGCTACTGTAATTAAAATTTGAAAAATGTTAGTCAAAGTCATGCATCTTTCTTGGACATGCAGAAAGATTTTTTTACAGCAAAGAACATAAAACAGGAAGACCACTTCACACCCTCAAGACTGTGTCAAGATCAGTAAATCTTATGAAATATCAGATAATTGGACCTTTTTAATGACAAGACAAGGACAGTTCAGGTTGTAAAATTGGATGTAGTGTGTCTCTTCAAAAACGTAATGATATTTGTTAATTAATCATTAATAATATTTCTTAAAACATCCTTTTTTTTTAGCTGTATCACATGCACAAGACTTTTCATGCAAACTTTTTGAAAACCATATGAAATCAGCATGAATAGAAAGAGTACATTTCCAAGAACCTGACATATATTTTTTAAACTTTACAAGGACTTTTCCTATTCTTCATGCAGATGAATTGCTATTACCATGGAGAAGTGCAAGGATACGCTCACTCTGATGTCAGCCTCAGCACATGCTCTGGTATCAGGTAAGCGCTGTACCACCATCGTAATGTCCTTGTGTCTCATTATGTACTATAGGCGGAATTTTTAACCATATTGAGTTCCAATTTTCAAAGTCGTTAAAAGTCCTTAAACAAGCAGTTTAAAGCATGTGTGCTTTAGTGTGGAAAGCCATTATGCTAAGCCTTAAGTTGTCCAACATTTATTGCCTTGCTATTGTTTCCAGTGGACTTCACAACTCTTCCTGTGTGAAGGTTCATTTAGAGTCTATAAAACCGTGAGATTAAACATCAATAAATGCTTTAGTATCATCCTATGCTTCATTGTACTGAAGATCAGCACATAAAGTGACTGAAAGTATTTAATATGTCATGAAAAACGTAAGCAATGTTGTTAAATATAATTAGAAGGAGCATGTTGCAACAGTAAATTTGTCATGGAAGCACAACTTTTACAACACAATTGGTGAAGATGAAGTCAAATCTGTGATTGAAGCAAACCCAAGGTCTCCTGCTTGTAATTACAAAACACTTCTACCAAAAGTATTTACTTTATCTTCATTATCACAAGCCTGGAGACGTTCAGGTAGGCAGATATTAAGGCCATATCTGAACAGAGAAGGTTACTGTGAATCAAGGCCGAGGTAAATGCAATCGTGGCTTTTTTCCTCACTGGTGTGGGGGTGTGAGATGGAAATTGTTACATCTGAAGATGCTGAAATATGCATTACTGTAGATCATATTGCAATGCTGCTCAGTACTTTCAGGTTTCATATTAGCAGCTTGGTTATAAATTGCAAGGAGGGTATTATCAGATATAATTTAAATTATCATTCCTTCTGCAAGCATCGTTTTGAACTATCAGTATCGCTCCAGATTTTCATCTGTTTTATCTTGTTATTATATTGCAAAGTGAAAACTCACTCTTCATCTTGCAACCTAATTCTGCAGCGGTGGCTCTTATACGTACACCCTTCATATTCAATTATCACTCTACGGTATCTTTCAAAATGTCTTTTTTCACCCATGGCTATATTATTAAGGATATCACACATTTAAATTCACACATTTGAAAACGCAGGCTTTTTGCATTCTGGTGAGTAATGGGTTATTGGTAATAGAACTGGGTGGAGAAATTTAATTTTATACATTCCAGTGTCATTCTGCAGAAAAATCCATATCCACCCATTTCCCAAATGGGATGAAGACAAACAAATGAACTTATTAGAACTGGATTTATTGACTGTAGAGTTTATTAGATGGTGGAAGGTCATCTGGATTTAATTTTACAATGAAATTGTGCTGATAAAAATATAATTACATTAGAATTTGATTATTTGATCTCAGAGTTCATATCATGTCAATGCAGCATTTAGCCAGAATTAAAAATTATGATCAAAATTAAAAGTGTCCAATGTCTTTTCAGTTTTAATTCTTCACTGCTCATCTATAAAAAATCTTGACAGTACTATTTTAATTCCAAAAGAATCCCTGGCTCAAGCCCTTAGAGCATAAAGCTTCCTGCACCTCAAGAAAATTAACTGCAAGTTATACCATGCAGCTTAATTGTATATTTTTTTTTCTGAAGAAATCTAAGTGATGCTTGTCCATGTTTACCTGACGATACACAATGCTATGGTATTGTGGGTGGTTGCCATGAAATTGCTTCTTTATGTTGTTTCTATGGTGTTCTGGGTTGTTAGTGGGGCATTGCTTGGTAGGTGCTTACTGGTACAAGTCAAATGAGCCCACCAAGTCTCTAAAGCTCTGGGGTCAAGTCACAGTTTTTAATGAACCGTGTTTTATCTCAAGATGGTCCAATGCTTTTTGTGTGTGTGTCCTCTCTCAGTGTGTGTAGAGTGAATGTGTCCTGTGAATAGGAGCTCTTAGCTCTTATTTGGGCTGAATTTTGCAAAAACGTCATAATTCTAAAATAAAAAAAGTTCCCTATTTAAGTATTTTTGTAGAGTCCAATTGACTAATATTTCTAGCAGAAAGTCTTGGCATACATAATAATGACCGATTGTTGTTTATGTTATCGATAATTGTTGTCACTTTAGAGTACTTGTGCACATCACTAGCAATAGTATTATACAGTTTTATGTTGAAATGCTAAATATTCTTGTCATGCCGTCATTGTCACACGCTCTCAGTCACCAGAGTACTGATTAGTGACACCTGATTTCAATTGAGCATGAATTGCAATTGTCACAGCACCTACCTGCACCGAGCACCTTGAATGAAGGATCACAGCATCACGTGAGCTTTGCTCTCTTTGGAGTCACGACTCTCCTACCTCTTTACCTACCTGAGCACGGATCATCCTGGAAGGACAA
>JAUCMR010000039.1:11912007-11922737 GCA_032357425.1 Enteromius argenteus
TGTTTTAACGGTCGAGTAGTACGTTCAGTTTTAAATGTAGTACCTACTTAAGCAGTATGCGATTTCGGACGCAGCAAATGAGGTGAATGTGTGTGTGTGACTTAAATAGTCCTCCTGATAGGAACTAGGTGTGTGTGCAATCAGTTCCTAACCAGGTGTGTGCAATCAGTTCTTAACCAGGTGTGTGCAGACAATCTTAGGCATGGGGTGATATGGGAAATGGAGTTTCTGAGATGATGGTGATGTTTTGGATAGAGTGCCCTCTGGAGGGGCTTGTGGGCACTCCAGTTTGAAATCATGACAACTACTTTATTACATTAACTGGTAATCTGTAATGTATTACATTTTCAAAGTTACTTTCCCATCACTGAATATTAATATATTGCTTCCCATATTCTGTGATGTATATATTTACTACCCTTCAAAAATGTAGGGTGAGGAAGTTTTTTTTAAAGAAATTAATACTTTTATTCAGCAAGCATTCATTAAATTGTTCAAAAGTGACATGAATGTTCAAAGAAATTCCTATTTCAAAAAATGCTGTTCTTTTAAACTTTACATTCATCAAAGAGTTCTGGTAAAAAAGATGTCATTGTTTCCACAAAAATATTAAACAGCACAACTGTTTAACATTAATAGTACTGAAAAATGACAATATACTGAAGGATCATGCAACACTATATTTTTACTACAGTGAAGACTATATTATACTAAATGCTGCCTACAGTTTTATAAAAAATTTAAACCATTATGGTTCAATAAATAGTTTAAACAGTATGCTACATTTTTGTTGCAAGACCTTTAGGTTGCATGTTTAATTTAGCAGGTGTTGTAGCATGGTAGAATGTTATTCTGAACATGTATTAATCTTAATCTCATTACTTGGTTGTGCAAGTTTTGTACTGTATATTTAACCATTTTTTATTCTCTTATGGCAGTGGGGTGTACTTCCAGGGCACCACAATAGGCATGGCTCCCATCATGAGTATGTGTACCGCTGAGCAGTCAGGAGGCATTGTCATGGTGAGAAATAAATCATTGCACTCTCTGTGTCCCATAATTAGCACATTCACACTGAGCTGCACAGCCATCCAGCTGTTTTACACTTTCATGATTTAAAAGCATTGAAATTTAAAGCGATAGTTCACCCTCTATAATAATTCTCTCATTAATAATCATCTTCATGCCATTCCAAACCTGGTACATGCTTTTTTTTTAACATATGGACTTAAGCTTCAGCAAATTCAAAAGGTTTGAAAGTCTCAGTCCTATTGATTGAAATGAACCTGCAGCTTTTTTGTGGTCAAAAAAAAAAAAGTTGTCTGGATTTGGAATGTCATGGGGGTAAATAAATAATGAGTTTTTCATTTTTGGGTGAACTATTTCCTCAAGGTATAGGTTGTGTCCCACAGCTCAGATTCACCAAATCCATTTTTGTTTGTTTTTAATTCCAGAAATTTTCAACCAATCAATAGACAATGACCCTTGCTTGTTTGCCCTGCACCCACTAATCAGTAATACTGCTTTCACCACTGTGCTCCTTTTCTAAGTTCAGTCATTACTTTTTCATGACTTTTGCCTCAGCAGGGTAGACTACGTAGCAAATAAATATATGACATATAAATTATACAAAGCTGTAATAAAAAAATTAATTAGAAGAATGAAAAATTTATATATTTTCATTTGTGGTCTTAAGGTTTTAGAGTCCAGTGTAATGTAATATATAGACTCCAACTACATAGCGGCTGTTTAGCGGCTGTTTATGTGGTCTAACTAAACCACGTGTATAGCAACTCTTCAAGGTCATTCACAAGTTTAGTCTTCTTACTTTTAACCACCCACAAGCTGCCTGTCAGTCAATGTGCCGCTACCTATTCGACCATTTATTACTGCTTTGCTGCTGTATGGCTAAATAACACACATTTACATTTTTATTAGTATAGATCTATCATCCATGCCTCTGTAACAAACTGTGCCTCTTAAACAGGGCCTCACAGTGATGAAGTCATTAGCCATAGGTCTAAATTACAAACTATTGTGACGCTGTATGATAAACGATTTCCATTAATTTCTTAAAGGGATAGTTCACCCAAACTGAAAATTCTGTCAACAATTACTCACCCTCTTTTGTTGATTATTTATTCCTTCTGACAAAAGAATGATGTTGTTCTTTTCTATACAATGAAAATGAAAGGTCACTGCAAAAAATGACAAATAAAGCACCATAAAGCTGGTGCATATGTTGCACAAATTGACTTTTTCTGTAGTACGTTTGTCATTTTTGACACCTTTTACTTCGTTGTATGGCAAACAGCTGCATGTGTGCTCTGCTAAATTTCCATGACCTGAGGATGAGTAAATGATGACAAAATTTTAATTTTTGGATGAACTATTCCTTTGTGTTATTTCATAAAATCAACAGGTCCACTGAAGATTGAAAGAGACAAAAGGGGACGTCTTTGATTTGGGAAAACATTCACTGTACACTAACTGATGTATTTCTGTATTGGCAGCTGTTTCAGAGTCTTGCGTGTCTGTCTTCCATTCACATATATATGGCAAACTGAAAGACTGAAACTGAATCAGGTTGTGAATTAAACCAAATCTTATGCATGTTATTATGAGACTGATCAGCTTAAAAACCTTTTACAGTCCTCTTAGTTAACTCACAAATTGTGTATGAAGATTTGAATCTGTTTGACGTTTGTGCATAATGGACAAGTCTTACATGATTATAGAAATTCAAAAAGTTGGAATGCCTGTGATAGATGTGATAGATGTTACAATGTAAAATCTGGAACTACTGTAACTTGTCAGAAACCCAAGAGCACTTAAATATGGCTGTTAAGGCACTGTGTTTTCAATGTGACAGCTTGGTAGTGGTTTCTTGGAATAATTACGTCTGGATTTCCCATGGCATTAACCACCATATTAGTCTGCAATTACACTCAAAAAGGGGCAAGTCAGTCATACTCAAGATATACGGTCATCAGTGGCACCCTATAGATTTTGAATAAATGAAATGAGGCAGATAAATATCACCCCTGTTGGCTCTGAAAGCTAAGATGAGCCTGTCATGTTCCTCGCCCTGCAATCAAGGAAGAAAATGGCATTTTGATGTACAGCAAAATGGAAAAAAGACAGTAAGGGTATAGTTGTGTAAAAAGATGGCAGCTAAATTAAGAAAAAAAAATCTGTTTCTGGGTTATTAGAGTTGGTTCGCTGGTAACCAGGTCACGTTCGTGAGGCAGCAGGGAGGTTTTCTTCACCTCAGCTGAAATGGATAATGCTGAAGCTCTGCTTTGTTCTCAGTGAACAGATGATGAAGGGAGTAGAAGAAAAAGGAAAGTAGAATAAGGGCAGTGGTGCTTGTATGTGTGTTTTATAGCGAGGTTGAAAGAGATTTTAAAAGAGAGAGTTTGAAAGAAAAAATATAAAAATTCATAGGAGCATCTACAGCCCTTCAAGAAATTTAACACAACATCTCTGGTCCTTTCACGTGTCATACATTATTAATCAGATGTTGTGATTTTTTTCCCTGTTTAGTATGAAGAAATACTGTAACTGAAGATTAGGACTGTTATTTAATTAAAACTGTATCCATTTAATTACATCATACACTGATACACTAATCAAATTGATTGCAAATGTCAATATTTAAAAAGCCCTGAAATTAAGATTATTTAAACATATAATATTATGTTCAACAAGTAACAGCTGAATAAAGCTAACTTTTGAATTTTTCAATTTTTCTAGCACATAATTTTTTTAATAATTAATTGTACTAAATTGAAGTGTTTATCTGACATTCTTAAATTATTTTATTCTGAAAGCAAATGATTCCTTCACAGATTTTGCAATGTGTTCAAGTTGGTCAAGGAAGTTTGCCCCACTGCCCTACAGAAAACCACTTTGTTTGGAATGGAGCTATACCTGTTATGGCATGTAATAGATTATGAAATCTGCAGTCGATTGCCACTTTTTGGCTGCTTTGTTCTTGCCAGCTCTGTTCCAATACAGGTGCTGAGCTGCGTTCGGATGTCCGCCTTTTGTTTTATGCTTTAAGCGCTGCATAAACAGTGCCTCTTATACATTGCTAAACTATTGACAGGGGGCAATGAACTTGGATTTCACTGATATGGTGGCACCGTAATTCTAGGGGTGTGCAAAAAATAATATCTCAATATGTTCTGGAATTTTGATTCAGCTAATTGATTCAGAAACAAAACAGTCTTGTGCTGCTCAGAGATTCAAAACAAATCTACTGTCTTTGTCGAAAAAATACAACAAAAACAAGATCTGTTGTGTCTAAAATGTAAGTCACTTAATATTAACTGTGTTTATTGAACTGTTAATGAAATCAATATTACATTTGCAATTTTGCTGATATTCTAAAAAAAAAACAAATAAAAAAAAAACATCACTCTTCAGGTGATATTAACAACTATGTCAGATAATATTAATATATGGGGGCCTTTTTGCCCCTTCTCTTTTTTGTAGGAATTCTAAAGAATTTCAATAGACCAAACAATGCAGTGAAAGTTTGAACCCTGTGCTTGCTCCGTTTTGTTTGGTTTCTGCGATATATTCGATAATGTCAATTCACATATGGACAACTTTTACAATATTATCATATATATGATATATAAATGACACACGCCTACTTAAGTCAGGTTTTGGTTTTTTTTGTCATCAAATTAGTCAAATATTATTTTGATTCTAATCCTCCTCCTAAGACCAGTATCTTTTTAGTGTGACAGTTTTGAGTTTTCAAAGTTATAGACATCAAAAAACTGCTAAAATAGATACAGCATAAGTAGGTTAAGATACCATATGACATCCTGTTGTTTCCTAGGACCACTCAGACAATCCTCTGGGAGCTGCTGTGACCTTGGCTCATGAGTTGGGCCATAACTTTGGAATGAACCATGACACACCAGAGCGAGGATGTGGCTGTAGGATGACTGTAGATCGAGGCGGCTGCATCATGACCCCTTCTACAGGGTGAGTATGTGCAATAGAAATGTATTGATATCCCAATACCAGGTTTCACAACTTGGCAAATCACAAACCTCTGCCAGTAAATAGAATTTTTAAACAAATCATAATCTAACTAGTCTTTAAAAAAAACTCCTATCGTACTCCTGAGCAGAGTACCCTGTCTGGATTTGATGTATTAATGCACTGCAGACGTATCACTCTATGGCTCAATTAGTCTCCAACGAGCCCTATTATCTGGGGAACAGGCAAATCAAGCTCTCATCATTCATGTACACAAGAGAATAATCAGCCTTTTACCTGCATCTTATTGACCGGGGGTTAATTAGCCGTCTCTCAGTGATGAATTTCTACTACATAGTCATACGTCACTACTGATGCGAGTCTGGTCTCGGATTGAAACTTAAAAACTTGTAGATAGACGGAAGGCTTGCTTGTTCCACTTAGAAATTTGGATTTCAGACATTTAGCCATCGCCTGGCTTCTCGCGATAACGTGCTTGTTGGTAATGGTTTTCGGCATGTAGCTGGTCTCAGACATGGGTAAACACCAGGTTGATAAGGTGAGGCTGGCTCATAATGGGAAATTTATTTTCCTTACACTTTGGCCAGTTTGCCTTATCAGACGATGAGCCAGAGAGTCAGCTGGGATGGGGTCTTTAGATGTTTCGGTGGAGTTGGAGAATTGAGTGTGAATCTGCTGTCTTTGCATGCTTGCCATTCTGTTGGCTAATGACAGGCACAACACTGATTGGCTGATGGCATTACGAGATTGCACAGTTGCAAACCTTTTACTAGTCCATTTCACTTTTCATTTAATCCATTCGTTAAGAGCCCAAAATAATAAAAAGTTTCACTATGAAGTACGTAAACATTTGCTATTTATATTTTTCATGCAAAGCAGTATGCAATATACAATTTATCTAGCAAATGCTAACCAGGTAAAAAAATTTAGATTTTCTTCATTTGTGTGTTGTAATATTGTCAAATATTATTACAATTTAAAATAACCGTTTTCTATTTAAATTTATTTTTACATTTTATTTATTCCCATCATGTAAAGCTGAATTTAGCCATCGCTTCCTATTTTCAGTGTCAAATGATATTTTTGTGGAAACCATGATGCTCAGGATAGGTTGATGAATAGAAAGCATTTATTTAAAATAAATATTTTTTGTAGCTTTTCAAATGTCTTTTAGTGCAGCTTTTGGTCAATTTAATGTCACCTTGTTGAATAAAAACACTAGTATGTGGAGCATTTCTCATTTTTGTTAGGTATGAGTTATAAAGGCAATTCCCCAGAATCAGTTTAAATTCAAATCAATCTTTATATATAAAAAAAAATAGTGTAGCCTTAAAATGCAACAATCTTGGTAAGAAAGAGTGCTTTTGAGATATTCCAGAATCAGAATAGTGGCACTTGTGTGTTCAATCTAAAGAAAGGCTGAGGTTTACAGTTTCACTCGTATCGCACAAGTCAGTCACCAGTAATCATCTGTCCGCTCTCAGCTGTGACCGGTTTGCAATCTCTCTGCTGTGGCTGTCTTATCTTATAGTGGGGATATTTTTGTTGGACCGCTGCTCGACCCTGGATGACAGCCATAACAAACAACAGGACCCTATTCTCCCATTATTTGCTCATATGACAACAAGACAACTTGCTGGGAAGAAACCTCTCTGGGCTTTTTAAAGCTACCTTAGGGGAAAAGTCAGGAGAGCTGTTTTGTCATCTATTTTAGCCACAGGTACCATGGGGAAGTTGACATCATTTTTACTTTTTTCTTTAAAGATTCATAGCTCTAAATTCTCCAGCAGCGTAATGGATGAATACTTAAAAGGACGTGGTGCTTCTGTAAAAAGAAGGTGCTTTTAAAAGAATGCTGGAGTGCTGAAGCTTGTCCCCACTTTTCAAAATAGCTCCTCACACATTTTTCATTGCGGCAACATTGAGGGGTTTCAAGGTCACAGTTTAGCTGAAGTTTGTTGTCTGCTTCTGATAGGTTCATGTAGGGTTTGTCAAAGCATAGGGGCAGTGCACATGAGTTTGTTGTATCAGAGAAGCTGTGTACTATTGCAGAGTCAGGAAAATCCTGGCCTATTTTTCTCTTCCCATGGGAGAATCGCAGACTTCCTTAGTTTATTCAACCCTAAAGGCCGAAACTCACGGACACACGCGGTCTCAAAGTAACAAAAACAGATCTATATGCAAATATACTATAAACTCATGCGTGGTCTAAAAAATCACTTTCTTAATCAATGTTTTGGTCTTGTTATAAGGATTTCTACACACTAAATAAATTGATATGTTTTCCAGAGAATATACACTACCGTTAAGAACATTTGGTGTAAGATGTTTTGTTGTTTTTAAAGAAATTAATACTTTTATTCAGCAAAGATGTATTAATTTCATAAAAAAGTAAATGTTTGGTAGTCGTTGAGCAAATAAGGTAAAATAAATGCATTTTATAAAACAATGAAAGTGTTTTGTGACCTTGCATGCATGTCAACCTGTTGTAGGGGACTCCCATAACCCAAATATAAACCTTTCATTACCTATAACAGGAACACTTTAAGGATAAGATAATTGTACTGGAACATTTTAGATGAATACAGATAAAGACTCATTATTTGCAGATAAAAATATACACACACAGATGCAGATATAAAAAAACATTCTTAGTTTTCATTTTCACCATGTGTTTGATTCTTTGTTTCCATGCTGTTTTGACTGCCTAAATAAACCTCCTGTAAGTTGGCTCTAACAAAGCACACAATCCGGCTCTGATTTATTCAGTTCCTCAAAACCCTTTTCCTGCTGTTGCTGGATGTGTAGCGCTGTTCTTACTCTGCAAGGATCTATTTTAAAGTTCAAACATGAGAAATTCATGATCTTGCATGCAGCGTTTTTTCTCTTTTTGACAGCTGCTGCGAGCTCTCAGCCCCAGTATCCTATCTGCAGCATCGAACGAACAATACCATACAGTCTGAGAGATTCAGAGCTGGAAACTCAGCAGAATTGCAAAAACAATTGCAAATGAGAATGAATAAGATGGACTGACAGACAGGACAAAAAGACAGAACAAAGAATGATGCAGAGACAAAAATAAAAATTAAGAGAGCAGGCTAAAGAACTATTATAACTTGAGCATAAACAGGAAGTCATTGTCTGCTTCTTAAGGTTTTCAGCCAATACAATAGCCAACATTTGCGCCAAACAACAGCTTGAGGAAGCAAAGAGGCACTTGTTTGAAAATGAATGGAGAAAATTGCATTGCCATGCATGGCCCCCTTAAAAGATGTCTTTCAAATTAAAGAGTGAATCTAATTTAAGTATGAATCCAAATTTTAAAACCACAATATTCAGTATTGATTCTATGGAAGCCCGTTTCTGCCACTAAAAAAAAAAAATGTATTGCCACTTTTTATTTTACAATTCTGACTTTCTGACTGCAATTTGGAGATATATAGTCAGAATTGTGAGATATAATGTCAGAATTGGGAGATATAAAGTCAGAATTGTAAGTAATAAACTCGCAATTCTGAGAACATATCAGTCTTTTTTCCACTCAAAATTGGACTTTATAATTTGCAGTTGCGACTTTATATCTTATCTTTGAGTTATAAAGTCAGAATTCTGAGATATAAAGTCACAACTTTATAACTCGCAATTGCGGAATGAAACAGTACATGCAAAACTGGAAACTGCTGTCAGGGATGCAAACAAGATGACCGCAAGGTGGACTAACTTACTCTTGAAAGGCACCAAAGTACAAGCACAGCACATATCTTAGCTTGAGGTGTAAGGCTCTCAGCAGGAGGTTAAACGTTGTGATTTTACTTCACACAATCGCTGCCTGTATCTTGACTACAGAGCAGATGAGGAAAGAACGTTTGCCAATAATATTAAGCGTGTCAGATGGCCTTTTGGAAAGAGCACATCAGATGCTATCGCTTAATGGGTATCGCTTTCACCTTTTACTGATGCGGCCACACACTGAATCCCAAACGGCGGTGTTATCTTCTAAACGACAGGCAGCACAATAGAGCCAGACTTCGAATCAGTTTGCGTCGCCGGAGGAGGCTGATTAAACAGACATTAATTTCCTCATTCCGCACCTATTGCTGATAGCATAACAGCTCTAATAGGTCACAGTCAGAATGGCGGTTTGAAAAAGTATAGATGCAAATGACATTGAATAGCAGCTTTCTTTCTACCACTTAGAAACTGTCCGGGCAGGTTAATGCAGATGATTGTGGACACACACACACACAAAAACAGTGAGAATGTTTAAATATTTATGACATTTATAAGTAATGGATTCAGTAAAGCTAACATCACATAACATATCATAGACTGTAAAAAACATGGACGTAGTGTCTGTGAACTCAGGGGGACGCTCTTGCAGCGCGTGCACAGGGAGGCGCCCTTGCGGCAGTGCTCAGGGAGGCGCTCTTGCGGCGCAAACTCAGGGAGGTGCTCTTGCAGCGCAAACTCAGGGAGGCGCTCTTGCAGCACAAACTCAGGGAGGCACTCTTGCAGCACAAACTCAGGGAGGCGCTTTTGCAGTGCAAACTCAGGGGGACGCTCTTGCAGCTTGAACTCAGGGGGACGGTCTTGCAGCGCGTGCTCAGGGAGGCACCCTTGCGGCAGTGCTCAGGGAGGCGCTCTTGCGGCGCAAACTCAGGGAGGCGCTTTTGCAGCGCAAACTCTGGACAGCGCTCTTGTAGCGCAAACTCAGGGAGGCGCTCCTGCAATGCAAACTCTGGAGGGCGCTCTTGCAGCGCAAATTCAAGGACGGGATTCGGGATTGGCTCTCCTGGCCGTAAATCAGGAACTGGATTCAGGAAAGGCACTCCTGGCTGTGCTTCAGGAACCGGACTCAGGATCAGCTCTCCTTGCTGAGTATCAGGAACTGGGATCGGGATCGGCTCTCCTGGCCGTAAATCAGGAACTGGATTCGGGGTAGGCACTCCTGGCCGTAAACTAGAGACTGGACTCGGGATCGGCTCTCCTGGCCGTGAATCAGGAACCGGGATCGAGATCTGCCCACCTGGCCGTGAATCAGGAACTGGATTCGGGATCGCCCCTCCTGCCCGTAAACTAGGGACTGGAATCGAGATTGGCTCTTCTGGCCATAAATCAGGGACGGGAATCGGGATCGGCTCTCTTGGCTGAGACTCAGGGACTGGGATCAGGAGCGGTTCTCTTGGCCATGATTCAAGAACGGGATTCACTGTCTCCAGGGCTATGGCAGGGTAAGGTAAGGGTTCAGGAGCTGGAGCTGACGAACCTGGAGGCTGTGCAGCCACCAGCGGAACATCTGGAGGATCTACGACCGAAGTTGACATCTCCAGGGGTCGTGCAACCACTGGTGGAACCTCCGTGGTTGGTACTGGGCAAACCGAGGGTACTCGGGAAGGGCTGGGGTAATCTGGAGGTCATGCAGCCACCAGCGGAACCTCCTGTGCGGTGACGGCCTCTTGGTGAAACTTTTCGGGGGCGGCGGCCATCTTGAGCGAAAGCTTGTGGCTGTGACTATGGAACGGGATCAGCCAGGATCAGGACTGGCATATCGTCCCGCTCGTCTGGATCCAGGCCTGGCCAACGTGGACTAAAAACAACGGGGATCTGGATCCGCTTCTGGGAATCTGGCACTGATGGCCCCCCATACAGAGCTGGTTCCACGGAGAACTTTGGTCGAGCCTCCACCGGCGGCCGCACCCGGGGTGTGG
>JAUCMR010000039.1:11922837-11944265 GCA_032357425.1 Enteromius argenteus
GGAGTGGTTTGGTTTTGTCAACTCAAAACTAATTCTGTAACCCTGAGTTTCTTTAGCCACCATCATGGTACAGGCCCTTGATCATTTGTTTTCGTTTGTCTTTGCTTTGCTTTTTGTTTTGCTTGTTCTCCTTGTTTGATACAGTATTGTTCTGTTCTGTTCTGTTTGATAAACTATTACTTTGCTGATTTGTAACTTTTTTCTACTTAATTTTAAATTGGGTACTTTTGGCGATACAAATGCTTAGTTTTTTAGTTCCAATACAGCATAAATAATTAAAATGCAGAACCAGTCCTGACAAGGAAATAGCAATTTGCATGATGCCCATTCTCAAAACAAAAGAATATTAAAATAAAAAAATGCTAAATGTAAGAATAGTATTGCTTAAGTTTGTCCTGATTCATTCAAATCACTTCTTGTCTAATTATTATGGGATGGACCATCAAACATGTTGTAATGAGTGTAATTTTATGAATTTCTTTGTAGCTGTGACATTATTATTCAGAGACAGTGGCAGCCCCGTGGTTTTGCATGTAATCTCTTGTCACTATTAATTACACTCTTTGCTTCTCACAGATGAGTGAGAGGGTGTGAAAGGCAGGGTTACCTCAAGACAACACAATCTCCTCTCTGTTTTTCAGGCGTTTTATCACCTTATCCCATTTATTCAGTGTAAAAACATTTAGCACTGTTGTTGCATGCTCACTTGATGTATTTTGTCTATGTGATTTAAACAGGGATGCTAGGTGTGGGAAAATTCAGTGCCAAGGAGGTGCCAACAGGCCAGTGATCGGAACCAATGCTGTTTCCATAGAGACAAACATACCTCTGCAGGAGGGTGGACGTATTCTGTGCCGTGGGACACATGTTTACCTGGGTGACGATATGCCTGATCCAGGACTGGTATTGGCAGGCACTAAGTGTGCTGAGGGAATGGTACGAGAATAAATAATCTAGTAGAGATAATTTGTTTTCATTATAAAATTATGCGAGTGGTTTATCAGCCAGGCTAAGATGATATTTGGCCATTTTTATTGCTTTCCGTTGGCCATTGGTGTTTGTTTTAACCTCACCAATGTATTTGTTTCAACATCCATTTTATATTAGGCTATATGTTTGTATAATTACAGTATATTATATTATATTATACAATGTAGCACTTTTTATTTTGAGGAAAAATATCATTTAAAATGACTAATTTAAATAATTTAAGTAGTAATTTAAATAATACAATTTTTATTACAATTTTAAATAAACACTGAATTATTGTATAAATTATTTTGTTCTAAAGAAATGTATATGTTGCTTTTTAGTTAATTAATTGTGATTGTTTGTTTAGTTTTAAGCAAATACATCATTTTCATTTGTCATTTATTTTACAGCATGTCAATTTGCATGTACTTAAAAGTGTACTTACCTAAAGATGCAATGGTAATATAATGTAACTATATATTATATACATGTATAAAACATTTCAGTCGACCAGTAGTTAAGGCCAATAACATTTATAATTTTTTCTTAACCTGCAGTTATCTCTCTCTCATCATAACAGATCTGTTTGAACAGGCAGTGTCAGAATGTCAGTGTCTTTGGAGTGCACAAGTGCTCTGGGAAGTGTAATGGAAGAGGGGTAAGGTTGCTTCTACTGTCAGTCGAAATTTCCTTAAATCTGCTGGAAAAGGCTTTTTTTTATTCTCTTTAATTTCTCTGACATTAGTTATCAGGCATTCGGCTCAGATTTGAGTCTGAAATACTGATAGTAAGTCAGCACAAATTATTGCCCTCTACTGAAAGTCTCACCTTTTACAGAAATGTCCATTTCATTACATTATAGCTGTCTGCCAAGGGGACGGCATGTGCCCATAACAGCACTTAGCTAACTAGGTGCACATACTATAACTTCACTTGAACTAGATTACCGTTATGAATGAAATAGCAGTTAAAAGCTCAGATAAGACATTGATACTGCTCTAAATTAGATTACAGCATAACCTTGTGTCAGTCATGGTCTTTCATGGAAGCTTGATACATTTAAAGGGATAGTTCACGCAAAATGAAAATCTGTCATCACTTACTAATCTTGTATGACTCGTATGACTTTCTTTATCCAGGAAAAACAAAAGCAGGAATATAGGGAACCACTTATATCTCCCTTGTATAGAATATTGCAGCTTGTGTAGTCTTCAAAAATGTTTGTTTCAAAAAAGAATATCATAAAGATTCAAAACAGCATTCAGATTTTGTGTAAAAAAATTTTTACTCAATCGCACCCTGGTTCACCTCGCACTATTGTTTTCCCAGCGTGCTGGATGACTTGAGGCTTGAGCTGTTGAAGTACTTCACAATCAGTCTCTGACACTCCAATAAGGTTATAAGAGTCATATTTAATTCATTTGTGTACCATTTAAAGTGCCATTCATCATGCACATGCGCTGTTTTGCCAGAGGACTGCTAAAATGCAATCGCTAAACGTTGTGGCCAAGAACACCCCACGTTGTCTTTTGCATTTGCACCCACTGTCAGCTCTGGAGGGCACGTGTTCCAGCGTGTAATGTTTTATTTATTTTCTCCTGTTATGTGCTTCCTAAATTGGAATTCTTATTTTTGTCTGTAGGCTGTGCAGCTGCATCCATTTTTTTTCTCCAGGGTCTATTTCCTTACTGGATCTGTGCTGCAAGACGAATTGATCACTGTTAATAAAGATGTTAGTAGCTCTGTCAGCATTCTGGGAACCTGGATGCTCCGAATGCTAGTTTAAGCTGGATTGACCCCTTAAAGACCCAGGCCTAGAACAATAGAAGATCACTAAAAACCGAAACCGATACTAGACCCCTTAAGCCCCACACCAAAACCCACAAGATCTTGATTAATGCTAAACCACTAAGGCTATTGGTTTCTAGTCTTGAGAGGTCTTAAGAACTCCACAAAATCAAGACTCAAACAATCTCATTAATCCTTGAGTTGTAAGAGTCTGTCTGCTGAGAGGGTCTGTTTTTTGAAACCATCACAGCATCCAAGAAAGCTGGATGAGAGCGCTAAGAGTTTGAGAGTCTGAAAAGTTTTCCCGCGTTTTTATGGCAAGAAAGACATAGCTGCATGTCTCCTTTCAGAAAGCAGACATCTAATATTCAGACTGTGATTTAAACATCAAGTGACATCAATCAACTTATGCAGCGACCCCTGACACATACCCTGATGGAAAAATTTGATGCATTTTTGTGCAAATGGAAAAATGTTGCCCTTGAATGCAACATTGAACAGAGCAGCCATGAACTGAATGCTCATGAGGAGATTTCATACCATTATCCCCCAGAATTCCTTAAACATTGAACAGCAGGATATTGTTGATAATGTCCAGCAGGAAATTTGATCAGGAGGTTAGAGCTGCATGTGGCATTGATGGCAGTGGCTTTATGTTTACAGGAATGCAACAACAAGAAAAACTGCCACTGTGAAGCTCACTGGGCACCTCCTTTCTGTGATAGGGCGGGATTTGGTGGTAGCGTCGACAGCGGACCAATGAGACAAGCCGGTACAGTGATGGACAACTGCACTTTTGACTTACCTGCTAGAGCAGTATGCATTACACTAACATAGCATGACTTGCTGCAGTGCTTATGTGCTCCTTTCCAGACTTAGGTTAGAATCATACTATTCTAAACAAGTATGCAAACTTTTTTATTTTAAGAATTTATTACAGGAACAACTTTTAACTTGAAATGAAACAAAATGACAAAAATGATCATTAGTTACATATTAGTTACAAATATGTCATCTATCTTTGTCTATAGTTCTACTGGTGTGTATCATTTTAAGAAATTTCAAACAACAAAATAGAACAAAACAGCAGTTTTCTTAAACCTTTTCATTTCAGAATTCTATTTCTGAACTTTATTTCAACTCTACACAAATAAATACTGCAAAATGATTTAAAAAAAAATAGTTGCAAAGGTATATACATTTATGCATTTAGCAGACACTTTTATCCAAAACATATTATAAAAGAGGAATAAAGCAATTTGTATACTCAATGGGGTTTATTAAACTATTTTTATTTAAAAAATATATGTATTTCAGAAACAACTGTACACGAAGAAATTAAGCAAAATTATGAAACCTTAAAAGGGGAAAAAAACTGACTATTGAAGAAGTGTGCGCAAATGGCTGCTATAATGTCTTGAGAGTTAATACATGTATTGCATTACTAATTGCTTGTCAGCAAATTTCAGAATGCAAAGACCCATACATTACATTTTGCCTACCTAGGAGCGTTTCTGTTTGCCAGCGTGCATGGAGTATGTTTCAATCTTTTTGGCCTCATGCATTCAGATTTCCCGACTGTACCACTTGAGGAAGTGCACTAGCTCTAACCGCTTTCATCCCCTCTGTGACAGCCGCACCACAGGTAGAACAGTGCAGCCCGAAAGTACAATGTACTTACAAAACCCATTAAACGATTTTCCAGTGGAAAAGCATAACAGCATTGACAGGACACGTCATTGATTTACTGGTGGAAACCTGAAGCACTGTGTTTAGATGTCACTCAGCAGACATTCAAGAAGTTTGAGACAGCTTGTAAAAGCAATGCAGGTGGAGACACAGAGGGATGTTGATCGATCCTTTTTCTTTCTAACCTGACTTTGGCTTCTTGTGTTTTCCCTCTCTGTGCCATTCTGTGCCGTGCTGTACAACAGATGTGCGAGTGTGTGTATTAATGTGCGTGCTGTCCTATGTGACAACAGCTGACAGCAGCGCTGTGGCCGTGGGCGCGCTGGTCACCCTTCTTTGCTTGCTGTCGGCGGGACTGATTGTGTGTCTGAAGAGGAAAGCGCTGGTTCAGATGCTCTGCATCAATAAGAAGAGTGCCATCCAAAAGCTCAGGTACCATCAATGGTGCAGTTTCTAAAATGTGTTTGATTCTGGATTCCTGCTGGTTTCCATCCAGGGACACCAAGAGTCCCTAGAGTTTTATTGAAGCTTAAGGGAATTAAGTTTCAAGTTTCAAGTTCAGTTAAAGTTCATTTTAACAGGAATTCTGGGCATAATGTTGTTTGGCACAGAAAATAATTTTGACTTGTTCCTTATAAAAAAAAAACAAATTCATGGTCAGAGTAACACACTTACAATAGAAGTAAACTGGGCCAGCATTCCAGAGGGTTTAAAAGTCTAAATGTGTCTAAATCACCCTTTCGAGGTGAGAATAGTTTTATTTGTGGATGAACTTATGTAATTCCTCGGAGTGGAGTCTGCTACCTCTAAAAAGCTCTATACACTTTACAAGTCCTTTTCTGGTATTATTGAGTGTTTTGTGAGAAAGCTGTGGGGGTTAGTGGCTCTACATGACACTGATGATTAAATGGGTTGGGAAAGGTCAGCAACTGATAGATATATACTACTGTACAGTTTGGGGTCAAGGAGATTTTTTAGTGAAAGTCTCTTATACACTTATTTATTTATACACATTTATTTTGATTTAATACAGTAAAAAGGTCTGAAATATTATTAAAATTTACAATAAAAGTTGTCTTTGTGAATGTATTTTAAAATGACATTTATAGGCAAAGCTGAGTTTTCAGACCTTTACACAATCCTTCAGAAATCATTCTGGTATGCTGATTAATGCTGAAGAAACCTTATTTATTATCAATATTAAAAACTGTGCTCAGAATCTCAGGATTCTTTAATGACTACAGCGTTTATTTGAAATTAAAAATCTTTTGTAACATCATAAAGGTCTTTGCTCCCACTTTTGATCTATTTATTGCATTGTTGCTGAATAAAAGTATTTTGTTTAACATATTGACCCCAAACATTCTGTCAGACCATCTAAAATTTTATAACAGTGTGTATTTTAATATTTACATGATTTTTGCTCTTTAAAAATAATGAACAAGTAAAAATTTGTGTTAATCACGACAGATGCTGCAATAGAGCTTAATAAAACAGTGGACATCCCTACTGTAGTAATTATATCCACCATACCTAAAACATGAAACTTTTTGTAAGCTCTTTCTTCATTTTACAGATCAGTAGGGCGAAAGCAAGCTCCCAGCCCCCCACAGACACAGTCAGTGTTCAGGGTCTCTCCTCAGCACAAGCCTGCCTCTTTACCTTTACACTCCCGCTGTGACAAGGTAAGTGTAATACTCTACTCATCAACGTGATTATAACATCCAAAATATGTAATAATATTTTGAATAATTACAGTTAAATATTATATTAAATATTTTCTATTTTTTTCATCAGTACAATTTCCTTACAATTGCATTAATGAAAATACATATTTTTAAAATACTCATACTAAATTGAATCAAAGCAGACTGTTTGTAACCAAATACCAGATTTTATTATATGAAGAATGGTAATCTAAATTAACATTTACACCCTTATTAACAAGCACCAACAAGATCTTTTATTAAACCTCAAATTCCATAATTCATTACCTCAGTGTCTGTCCTGCCCAGTGAGGAGCAGATGAGGTCAGCTCTCTCGCAGAATTACTATGCCTGTCCAAGCCAATCCATCCCTTGCTTTCCGTGTACACAGCATGAGACTTAGGTGCATAATTGATTTGGTCTCCAGTATCGACCCTCAAAGAATATTAATGAGGTCCAGATCTCCATCTAAAACCTCAAAGATTAATTTTAAAGGATTTCTGGTTTAATTCAGTCTAATGTACTTGGGTAGCATAACAATATAATGAGAGAAACTGTTTGTTGAAAACCTTTGTTTGCTCAAAGGGAGATCAGGCCTCAATGTGATTGGAAAGTGGCCAAAAAAGTGTGCTGGAAAAGTAAAGCGCTGATTGATTGTTTTATCTGGGTATTTTTAGTCTGTGTGCCATGCCACAACAGCATGTATGAATACCTTTATTAAAGAGGACCTGGAACAGTATCGAATTGTGAAGCAACGTATGCAGAAAGAGGTTTAGATTGATTCCTCGAAAGGTCTTAAAGGTTAGCAGTAGCAAGCAGTAGTATTGAATTCTTGTGTCTTTATTTTTTAAATGCTGCCTGTTTTCCACAGATGTCTTATCCTAGTTCGGAGCCTCTCCTTCCTCCACGTAACTTCCACAGTTTGCGTCGGCTGCCTGAATGTCCCACGCGCTGCCAGCCCGTCCACATCAGCCACCCCATGCCCATCACAGGTCTGCAGCCTCACAGGACTCTGGTGTCACACACACACTCGCCAGGAAGAGCGGCAGGCTTCCACACGCTCCCACGCCAGCTGCCCTACGCTAACATCCAGGTAAGTGCTGTCAGCCTCTGACTGTACAGAATGTACCAGACATTGTAGGGAGGTAGTTTGGCCTCAACATGTAGTAGTACATCATTTAGGAACTCCTAAATGTAAATAACATTGGCACCAAAACTCACAGCTGTTCTCACATTTTTCTTTATTTCCCACTTCCTTGTAAGTCACGTACACAGTTAATTTCATCAAAGGAGATGATTAAAAACTCAGTTATACCAGGTGGAAACTGTAAATGCATCTTAGCTGACAGTCACCTCTGATTAAATCGCCAAAAATGCACTTTAATACCCTGGAAATAGGGCTTCTCTCTCTTGCTTTGTTTCTGGGATAATGTATGTAACTTGTGGGTGTCAGAGAGAACTTCTGGAAGAGCTGCAATGTCTGATGTAGGTGCAACATGAGTGTGTTTTTTAATAAATAAATGTAAAATAAAATTAATTAAAAAAAAAAAAAATTAGTGGTGTAAAAATTTCAATATAATGCTATAGAATTTTAAATGTTATATATATGTGTGTGTGTGTGTGTGTGTGTGTGTGTGTGTACGTATACAGTGTGTAAAAATATTTATTTATTTTACCGCTGTCAAACGATTAATCGTATTAATGTATGTATATAAAGAGACAAATATATTTTTCAATATTTACATGTATATTTTTACATTCATATAAATTATATATAAATATAGTTAATATATAAATGTAACATATGTCTTTATAAATATATAATAAATATACACTACACATTATGTAAACAAAAACTTATTTTGGATGTGATTAATTGTGATTAATCATTTAACAACAGTAATAATATATATATAATTCTACATCTTAATATAGGTATGTGCTTGTGCGTGTGTAATATTTATGATAGATATCCATTTTGAGATTTAGCTAAGGATTATATTTAATAATAAGAATGCACAATTAAATATCCATTGTCAATATATTGACAATAAAAAATACTGAATATTGTCGGATCAACATAAAAAAAAAAGAATGTGGAGTCAATGCTTTATCATACAGCTCCTGATTAGTAGACAATGTGAGTACGAATATCATGTACAAAATCTGAATGACATATTCCTTTATTATGCATTGGCATCAGCATTGTTAGCCTGTAATCACAAAAAACATTGCAAAAATGCTTGTGGGTCAGGAGGTTTTACCATAAAGGCCCGCTTACCCAGAAAATCAACAGAAAAGTAGCACAGTGGAATGCAAAAACACATTCTGTGTAAACCTGCTAGACTGATGTCTTGCTCATCATACATATTTTCCAGTGTCTCGTGCATGTCTCTGCATTCTAAAAACGCGGCACTCAAAGTTAAAATAAGTTAAGACCCATCTTGAGACCTTTTTTTCTCATTCCAAGTTTTATAATGCAAAAACGCATGCTGTGTAAATGACCCCTAAGACTGCAGCTGATACAACTTCATTGGTTGAAAGCGACTGACAGATGCAGAAACCAAGTGAAGGGAAATAAGGAGACATTAGCAAGGACGTTACACTTTCCATCGCTGCACACAGCACATAAATTTCTTATATGAAGTTTCCAGTTGAAGATAAAAGAAGACAAAAAATATTAGAGTGGGGTAGACAGAGCGGGCGGAGGAGTGAAAGTGATACGGAGAGAATGAGATTGGACGGGTGCATGAGAGCTTTCCTGTGAGATGGGATGAGAGACGTCCGTGTGTGAAGGTATGTGGTTTAGACGATAAGTGCTGCTCGGGGACGTTGGCAGGATACGCTATCAGACAGCATGAAGAAGAACATCTGTTGCTTTGAATCTCAGCTCGACTTCACGGCACTGCAGTGAACTAACTGTGGTTACATCCAGCACAGTGTGAAAGGATCACCTCAACGAGACATTTATCTAGCTATTAAAGTGAAAGATGGGTATTTTGGTTATAACACATACAATAACATGTATTCTAAAATAACAAACACAAAGGTTAATCCATGAGATGAGGTTTACTAGATTCTCTTTTAAAAGGTCTAAAGTTAGAGTAATAGTATTAAGGTTGAAATTTTGAGGTAGGAGGCTGTTTGGCTTGTTCCCGTAAGCTAGACATGGTACTCCAGGGAAAAATATATATGTCTTAAATATACAAGCATCTGTGACATGCTGTTAAAAATAATTTCCTTCAATCCTCTAGGTTGTAAAAGTGAAAATTTTTTGCACTTACAATATAAGGCAAGACATTATACTTGAATAAATGGTAAAGTATAAACAAAACGTACATGCTAGCATTAATAAAATCATGTACGAACCTTGTCTGTGCAGTTATATCCAATGTAACTGTCTGTAAAGGCTATATTATAAAGCTCATAAACTTGTTAAATATCACAGTATGTGAAAGAATACCACGGGATGTGACCATTTGTAAAATATTGTTGAGATGGTGCTCCACACACAGGAATAACATCAAATACATAGCAAGATCCTACATTTAACAATGCACCTATGCATCTTTCTACAAAAACAATTAAATAACTAAATAAAATTCTTGCTCCATAGGCTTCATTACTGTACTTCACTACAGAAGTTGCATATCATGCCACAGATTCTATAGATCTTACCTTATATTGAATGGAATACAAATAAACTTTATATATAATATATAAAAATTAACACGTTTTTTGCTGTCCATCAGAGGCATTGATTAAAAAGCCTTTCAGAACTCACATACTGTAGCTGTGCCACAAAATACATATGATTGTTCCACCAAAGCAGGCTTGGTTTATATAATGACCTCATTGAAAGCATTCACATTAAAACCTTTTTACATATGAAATCACCGCGGTTTGTTTAGTGCTCTCTGAGTGCCCTTTTCTACTTGACTGAGTTCACATTTACTCGGGGAGCCATGAAACACTTTCACCTCTTATGGTGTTCTCACAAATTGGCCTCATGGCTCGACACACCGCCGTGCGCTCATGATTAAAAGGTCTTGTATTGCCGTAATGACATTACTTTCTCTAGGATGAGGGTTTTGCAGGAACAAATTACTTGGGTATAATGGTTAGAAACAGAAAGGAGAAAAAATTTTGTTTCAGAAAGACAGAAATGGATGATGTTGTTGTCTTAGCACTTAGGATTAGTCAGTTTCTCCACTGTTTTCCACAAAACAAGGCAGAACAGCTGTGAAAAGGTAACAGCTATGCCATGACCTCATCCTCCGAGTAAATTGGTAACACATGATGACCTCTTGACTTAACATGGGGTGTATTGGGTGATGGGGATGGGAGTGCTGCACATTTTGTTTTGTTATTCTGCATCCTTACCAACAGGGTTTACCAGGAGGAGAAGTGTAAGCACAGCTCCATCTAGTGGAACTAAGATGCTATCACTATTTACACACTTTTAAAAAAAAATCTTATGATAGTGGTTCTCAATTCTTTTGACTCAAACTGTTGTCGAAGATATCACTGGATATATTAAATTAATTAACCAAGATTCATGTTGTGATTCCAAAGACTTTAAATTTCAAGCATTTGTATAAAATAAATAAAGACCTAAATTTAAGATTTATGTATTTGAATTATGTAATTTCCAACTATTTGGATTACACATTTTTAATATAAAAAAAACCCACATATATAATAGTTATAATATATTTTTAAAATACATTTATTAAAATTGTTTAAAATCATTATCTGTTAATTACATTTGTTCAGTTAAAATAACAAACAATATTCCTATTCATTTACTTAAAATGTTTGAGACTAAAAAAATGCAGTGGGTGTGTTTAAATGTAGTTAAATAAAGTTTTATAAATGTATGTCAAAAATCATTGGGATATTAAGTACATAATGTTCCATGAAGACATTTTATAAACTTTAAATGTGATCTCCCTCTTTTGTTTTTGCACCCTCAGATTTCAGATTTCAAATAGTTGTATCTCAGACAAATATTGTCCCAAACTAATAAACCATACATCAATGGAAAGCTTGTTTATTCAGATGATGTATTAATTTACTCTTATCAATGCTTTTGTGGTCCAGGGTCACATATTATATTATAAAACATATTCAGTTTATTAGTACTATTGCAGAAATCTCCTCTTTGCTTGTTTCATTTATGTATGATTGATATTATGATATTATGATTGACAAATATGCATCACATGAAGTTTATACATTTTTTATGTTTGTGTAATTTAAATAGATATTATGGAGGTTACATTATAGTTCAATATTATTATTTTTTAGTACTATTTTTACTACATATTAGAAATAACTTCTATTGAGCTATTAAGTATAATAGTTTAATTATGTGTGATAAACCAGGAAATCTTATGTCTTGCTATCTAAAGGACCACGACAAGCCCAGTCCCCCACAGAAACCACTTCCCGCAGACCCCTTAATCAGAGGCCACGGGGTGGGTCGAAGCACATCCACGGTGGGAGTTAGGATACCTGGACCTCTAGCTATCCCGATTCCAACAGTACCACGACCGCCCCCTGCCATACCACTGCCAAACAGGTCAGTCCCACTGTGATACTGCTGACAAAATCACATATTTATGGATAAAAACTAACTGCTTTTTATTTTTTGGGATTTATTGTAGACCTCTTCCCAGATTACCACAGCCCTTTTATGATCACTGACATATGGACACCACAGCACTGGGTGAATTTCACCAGCATCTGAACACACTTGTTTGCACTATAAAAACTCTGTTGGACCAAGTGACCACCCCTGCAGAAACTCCACGGAGGGTCTCACAGAGAAGAGGGCTGACCGGACACCTTGGTGCTGCGCCTCCTCAGAAAAGGTGTTAGTTTGTCCTCGCTCAGGTACTGCAGAACTATTTAAGATGTATATTTATTGTGAGGAGGAAACCATGTGCTGTGCTTGACAATTTTTTTACTGTATGACAATTTTGTTTTTACATGTTGAAAAAAATGCTGATTGAACATAAACCGCTCCAATCATGTTTCCTTTTTTAATTTTTTTACATTTATCTTATGGTAAGACTTACAGTAGTGTTGTAAAGATCAAAAAGACCTGTTTTTAAAATGACGCAGCATGGATTACTGGATTACAAGCAACTTTAAATCTGAATGACTAAACAGGGAGCGTTGGAATCAGTGCCACTAAGTGCAAAAAAACCTTAACAATTACTTGAATGAGGCATGATGACGAATGATGTTATAAAGGATGAAGTAATGCAAGTCATTATTGTTCAGTTATCGTTGAGAATTGAAAAACCCAACTTTTCGTGAACTACAGTACCTTAAAATAGCATGCGCTTGAGCAAATGCAGTGTTACAGTATCTGCCAAAGCAAGAATTGCTACTACTATTGCTACAACTTTAGCCCTAAGCATTCAGCTTTGTTTGTAATGATACCTCAAACCATGTGACTTCTTGAGGAGAGATGTGCTGGACAATTAAACAGCCAAAACTGAGTTACATCAATAGGGCCGTGTCATCTAGAGAGCAAATATGCATAGCAATGGCATGTCATCTTTATCTACAGAAAATGAAAAAAAAAATCAGTCAGTATATATAGTTCAAACACTTGAAAGGTCATGATGTTCCTTTTTCCAACATGTTTTGAAACATTTAGAGAAATACCAGTGGAAACACAAAATATGTAGTGACACCACAGACCTTAAAATATCGCGGAATAGCAGATCAGCATTCCCACTGAGCCATCAGCATCCAGCAGCTGTCATGTCTGTGTCATTATGGCCTTGTTGTGCTGTATACACACGTTCTGTGAAATATCTTCCAATACTTGAGGTTATAGATGTTGAATTTTCTGTACTGTATTTCTGGTATTATTTTTGAAAGTATACACAAAAGTTTAAGGTCTGTAAAATTTTCTTTCAAAGAAATGAATAATTTTTTCACCAAGGATGCATTCAACAGATCAAAAGTGACAGTAAAGATATGTATTACATATTAGTAAAGATTTGTAAAACGAAAATGCAGTTTTTTACTTTTACTTCAACAAAAAATTCTATCTATCTATCTATCTATATACATACACACACACACACACTGAATACTAGAGTAATAATGCTGAAAATGCAGCTTTACCTTTAAAAAATATATAAATAGAAGACTGATATTTTAAATTGTAATAATATTCCACGGTTACACTTTTTAACTGTATTTTTGATCAAATAAATGCAGCTTTATAAAAGACTTTCCGAAAAAATCTTACCGACCTCAAACTTTTGAATCATTTAAGTATAGTCTCTTTAGACAAATAGTAATTTTTCATTACCTTCTCACAAAAGTGTTCAACATCAAGATGATGTAAAGTACACAGGATGTAGTAAATATCACTGCTGGTGTGTGCGTGTCATCACTATGGCATTTTTACACAACAAGTGGTTCCTTCTTGCCCATAACACAGCTCTCTTTATGCACAGCTGGGCTCACTGTTTTTCATAAACTTATGAGATTGTTGTTCTGCTTGGTACTTCACCCTGAGGAGGAAATTACACTTCGGTTTTTCCACATAATATTCCAGCGTCGTTGATTTGGGAGTATAACAAACCCAGCTGTCACAGTATTTCATTCAAGCCATGCCTGTGTGTGTTATGTTATGTTCTTGTTTACCTATTCACAACAATGTATGTACATTTCACCTTTTTATATGCACTCATGTGGACGTGTTAAATGCTCACTTCTTTTGTTTTTAATCTGTGGTCAAAGATGATTGCTCAGTTTTTGCACTGGGTGTTGAATTCATTGTGTAACAATTTTATATCAACAAAGTCCATTTTAATTTCTATGAATTTGGATAATAAAAGGGAAATGTGAATGCCTTCAAAAAATTTTACTGGATACTGATAATGTAAGGACTTGAACGAGAACAATAAACAAGGATATTGCTATTGTGAATTCAATTTCATTTTATTTTACACTAGGAACATAAAAGTTGTTTTTAATAACTCAAGGCTTTACTGTAATGTGTAAAATATGACATTAAGATAAAGATCATTTCTTGTCTCCATAACAGAATTGTCTCGCTGATGTCAGTCGATTTGAATCTTCCAAGCTTATATTATCCAGCAAGTTTATGATGCTCTGAAACAGAAATTGTCTGTTTGTTCCAAGCTACAAAATATTAATTTGTTCGTGTATAGTTTGTCATATTACCTGTCTCCCAAATGCTTTAGCCATATCCGCTGCACCTGCTCCATACTACATTAGGGTGTAAATATGATTTTATGAGGCATGTTATTAGTTATCCTTTGGCAAAAAGTTTTATTGCACTACTTGTATTGTTTAATCATTTATGCATTATGAATATCATAATGATCATAATCTGTTACCTCGTTCTTCATGTGGTGATCTGCCCCGCTGTCAAGCAGAAGTTTCACCAGCTCCACATGGTTATTCAGCACAGCGACCTGAAAAATTATAACCAAAAACCCCAATGATGTCATCCATCTTGTCCTTGACAATTTTAGTGGCAGTTTTGATGATAAATACCATTAGTGGTGTCTTGCCAGCTTTGTCACGAACGTTTACATCAGCTCCAGCCTGGAGGAGGACGGAGGCGACCGCAGCGTTTCCACTGATGGCTGACACACGCATGAGAGGAGTCCAGAGAGACACTTTATCCATCACATCCACCTGTCAGAGTACAAAAAACACATGCTTTAAACTGACAATGCTGGGTCAAGTCACCATCTGACAAACTAATGGGCCACAAACTGTATATCTAAAAAAAAAAAACCTGTGAAATAGTGAAACTAAAGTTCGGTAACTTCAGAAATACGGAATGGTTCACCCAAAAATGAAAAAAATGCTTTAAATTTGCCTTTGTAATAAACAAATCCATCATGAAGATACTTTTAACTTCCAAATGCTTCCAGCTGAAATATCAGTCCTCTATCCATAACATTGTTCTCCCGAGGGAGAAAGTGGTCTTATCTAAATCAGGAGAGAAATGTGCACAGATCAAGCGCTGTTTACAAGCAAAAAATGTTCTAAACAAACATGTTGGTGAATTTTGATATGAAAAGACTACAGAGTAAGAAATTTGTCACTGGATGAAGAATTATTATGGACTTTTGGCCAGAAGCAAGAGTTAAAAAGCCTTACTGACAGATTTGTTTCCTACAAACATGGAGCTTTTTGCTTCCCAGGACGTTAATTGATGGGTTGGAGTTGTGCGGGTTAGTTGTGGATTATTGTGATATTTTTATCATATGTTTGGACTCTCATTCTAATGGCACCCATTCACTGCAAAAGATCCACTGGTGAGCAAGTGATGTAATGCGATGAAGAAACAACCTTGGATGGCCTGTGGGTGAGTTAAGGTCCTTGCACACCGAGTCCATTTTTTAATGTGCAAAAATTTCAGTATGCAATGAACTTCATTCTCAGTGAATTGTCATTTTGGGGTGAACTATTCTTTTAATGTTGTTTTTTGCACACATTAAATGGCTGAAAATGTGTCTTCGGACCTCACATCCATCCTGGATCATATATGTAATGACAGGCAGGTGTCCTCCATCCACAGCCCAGTGAAGCGGCGTGCAGCCATCTGTGTCTCGGGACTGCCATGTGAAGCCGCAGTTACGCAGATACTTCACTGTGTTCAGGTGACCAGCAAAACAGGCCTGCATTAGACTGATAAAACACATGCACAGATGAAAATATATATTAGAAGATATAACTTTTTCTAAAATTCAACTACATGGAATGGAGAATCACCTGTCTTTTCCAGTGCTGTCTCTCTTGTCAATATCAGCTCCATGCTTCAATAAAATGTCCACTAATCTACAAAACAAACAGATGCTAACCATGACCATATTTTACATAGCAATAAATAAACACAAAGACTTATGGGATATTTAGTAGCTTGCTGTGTATGACTAAATTCATCTCTCTGTCCACTAGTTTTGTGTTTAAATGAATAAGATGGGAAGCATGTTAACCTGGTGAAACCTTTCTGTGCTGCCACCATGAGAGGTGTGAACCCCATTTTGTCATAAACATCCACGTCGACCATTCTAGGAGAGGAATTACATGAGAGGGGCTATGATTAATGTGTGAACTGGCATTTGAGGAGATATTTCACGTAAAGATTAAAATTTTGTCCTCATTAATCACCCTGTTCCACAGAAGAAAGGAAGTCATAGAGTTTTAGAATGGCACGAGTGTGATTAACAATGACAAAATGTTCATTTGAAGTATTCCTTGAATCAGTACAATTTTAATACTAATGTAGCATATGAAGAAGCATGAAGTGTGTGTGTGTGTGTGTTGGTATTTGTGGTTTTTGGGGACACAAATTTGTTTAATGACATGGGTATGACAGAGGTATTACAATTTGAAGGTGGTTTATAAGGACACAACCAATGGCCCGTAATTCAAATGCCTTAAAAAACATGGTGTTTTTATGAAAATCTAAACCTGCACAAAGTTTCCTTTAAGGGTAATAGCACATACAGTATGTACAGTATAAAAAACATTACGCCTATGGAGAGTCCCTATAAACCAAAAATACCAAAGTGTGTGTGTGTGTGTGTGATCCCACCCTGACTGCAGAACCGTGCTCAGCTCCTTCTCATCCTCCCTGTTCACAGCCTGGTGGAGGTTCTTCCCACTGAAAGGCTCTCCTGTGGACAAACAATCAAAACAATAGACAACATTAAACAAATACACTAAGTTTAGGGTCAGTTCGATTTTTTAATGCTTTTGAAAGAAGTCTCTTATCCTTAGTGAGGCTGTATTTAATTGATCAAAAACACAGCAAAAACCGTCAAATTGTAAAATATTATCACAATTTAAATGCCACTATTTTAAACTGTAATGTAGTGATGACAAACAAGCCATTGCTGGAGGTACAGCCAAATATCTCACGGGTGGTGAAGACAGAGACCACGGGGCTGAGGCTGCACTCCCCTGAGGCTCTGGTGACCCTCAGTCTAAAATTATAGGAGGTGCTGGATTCCAAGCCCTCTATAAGATGATGAGTGCTGTACCCTCTGTGATAAAACAACAAAATATTATTACATGGTTTGCTGCTAAAAAGCTGGTTTTTAATATGTTGCAATAACTTTAACCTTCAAAAAAAAAAAGAAAATCACCATCAAAAAGAGAAAACTGACATGTATACAGTGCTGTATGTGTGTGTTCTGGGGTCCATTTGCTCCACAGAGAAGCGGGTCCAGCATTCAGGAGGGCCATTTCGAGGTTTATTCTCTTCATTCATCCAGCTCAGCTCGATACAGTGGTGAGTGACCTTCCCAATCACAAGAGTAACTTCTGGATATTTTGCTGGACAAACTGAGAAAATATAAGATGTATAATATAATGCATCTCATATATTAAAGTTGTTGAAGTTAAAATAATGTGAATTTTCAGATATATTAAGCTTTGCAGTAATATCCAACGCAGTCATATTACTTTTTTTTATATGTGTTTTGACAGAGGTTGAAACCTAAGCCAATCTATGGTTAATATGCAGTTATCTGATACAGCAGCATGATATGATCTTGCTATTCAGGTGTGACTTATGGGTAAACTGCAGCCTATTGGTTTCATCTTAATAAAGGTCATGAATATCACATAACAATACCCCAGGAATAACTAACCACAAAAGATTGTTCCTGGATTAGTGATTAAATTAAAAGATTACCCATTACTTTTTAATCACTGTTGCTGGAGAAAACATTAGTATTTGTCCTTTTACAGGTCTGGAAACATAACATAATATATACGTTAAGAATTTTGTAGCATATAACTTGCATATTAGCCTTACTACCATATTGTTTGTTAGTAGGCTATTTATAAAGCACATATTAATGTCTTATTCTGCGTGACCATATTTTTTTAATCTCTTAATTCTACCCCATACCAAAATTTAACAAGTACCTTACTATTAATATGCAGCAAATTAGTTTATTGAGTTTGAGGCAAAAGTCGCAGTTTTTAGTAAATAGTCAGAATTGGTCCTCAAACTAAATTGTGACCAAAATATAAAAAAGTTTTTTGCTTACTGTATTACGTTAATTAAATATAAGCGCGGAATAAAGCAACTTTACATGGTAGGCATGTTAAAGACTGCATTCTTCAAACTATGTTGCAATAGTGTTGTATTGAATAAAGTTTTTAGGCCTTAACACAAATCAAATGTCTACCTGGGTTCATCGCTGTCTCAGTCAGTGTCCTTCCCACACAGAGGATGTTAGTTTGTAGGAGTCTGCTGTGTGTTTGCCTCTCTGTTCTCTCTCGAGCACATCTGACTGTGCTAGCATTAACGTTGTCATGGTGACAGCACTGGTGCGGCAGTGCGCGCAATCTTTTTTCTTTTAGTTACACAAAACACGAGTTTCCAAACGGTGTTCATTAGTCTTGTTTTAACATGAGAGAGATGTATGGTTATTGAGAATGAATCCTTGTTTCACCCTGTAGTCACTTTCATCAGTTTGGGCTCTATTGTGATGGGATTAAATGACCACATGACCGCTCAAAATCTCTGCCGCTGAGCGTCTGAGCGGTGACTCAGTGCGCTAATGACTAGACGTTCGAATCGGTTCTTTCGAACAAATAATTCAAAGAACCGATTCGAAAATGATTTAGTGATTATTTTACGTCATCACGTGGTCCCTGGTATCATGTTAAATGCTTTAAAGGATTTTAAATAAATGTTTTGTTCGCAAATAAAAATATTTTAGAACTTGCATAACCAGAAAAACAATGTAGGCTTAGTCTGTCATCATAAAAGGGCCCTGACTTTTATGACTTTATTAGTTTACATGTTTTTTAAGCTCTAGAAAAACTTAAAGAAATACTTATAATCTGAATAAGAAATAATTTATCTTGAGGCCCCCTGGACGTCCACTGATAACATATAGTGGCCCTCTGATTTGAATGTAAGTTCTTAGTAAGGCTGTATTATTTATTTATTTATTTTGTAATTGTATGTGTCCACATTCAGTTTGGTACAGTTATCGTTCAGTTGATTAAACATAGAACCTAAACAGGCTTGAATTTACAACAAACAATTCTATAAATTAATTTACATTACTTGGTTAAGCATTTGCACGTTTTAATAATTCATTAAAATCAACTCAGTCATGTCAATTCAGCTGTTAACATTTCAGTTTTTAAAAATTAGCTTTTTAACCAGTTTAATACACTTCGAGAGCAACCCGATTCAGTGCAATTTGGGAACAACCGGTTCTCGGTTCATGAAAAAGATCCGATTAAAAAAAACGATTCGCTCACGAATCGGACATTATTAGTGCACTCACTGAGCGGGACAGCTGATGACACAAAGGGTCTGTATGTCCTGAGCGCGGGTTCCTAACACTCATCTGGAGGAGGTAACCAGTTTAAGACCATAAATATGTCACATAACTAATAGAGCGTGGTTTGGTCGATTTGTTCAGTTTGATTTATTTTTGCAACTGAAGAGAGAAGGCGTGTTAGGGCAACGATGGAGATGGAGCTATCAACAGATGTGGAGAAACTATATGAAACCAGCGAAACTCAAGATATCGATACGGATGATGTGCTGGAGTTAAATCAGTTCGACGGGCTCCCTTTTTCTTCAAGATATTACAAACTATTAAGAGAAAGAAAAGGTCTGCCGGTGTGGGGAGTGAAATGCGAGTTTATGGACAGTTTGATGAGCAGCCAGATTATGATAGTTACTGGCACCGCTAAAACAGGACAAAGCACTCAGGTGAGTTCATATGTTATAGCATAGTGTGTTTATTATAAAGCTAGGATATTAATTTTAGAGCCGTTTGAATAAGTAGGCTGTATTAGTATATTATTTGGTATTTTAAACATCATTCCATGTTCAGGGTGGATTAGGGCTGGATTTTGAACTGAACTTTAGTTACTTTTAGAGTGAATTTATTGAATCTTTTATCATTAATCTCAATCTTTTAAGCAAAAGTAGGGCAGACGCAACCTATTAGTTAGTTAGTTTATCTCTTAAAGTAGCACAGCTATCTTATTTCTGTGTATTTTGTTTCTGAATAGCCTTATAGCGTGTGGTTTTCTGTGTTAATCTTTCTTTAGATCCCTCAGTGGTGTGCAGAGTTTTGCCTGTCTGCGCAGTATCAGAACGGTATGGTAGTGTGCACTCAGATTCATCAGCAGAGCACGGTGGATCTGGCCCTTCGTGTGGCCGATGAGATGGACGTCAACATCGGCAGTGAGGTTGGATACAGCATCCCACTTCAGACCTGCTGCTCCCCCGATACTGTACTGAGGTGTGTATATGATCCCTAGGCATGTAAAATCAGCACTGTTTTATTTGGTCAGTTTCCCTGGACTTTTTTTTCTATTCATTTCTGCAATCTGCACCTCCCCCCTTCATTACCACCACACGTGCATCTTCTTTTCAGGGGCGCCTGTCCATCTAAACAATATAAAAGCTAACAAAAGGCTGAGGGGGCTCAGTCTGGGGGTCTCCAAGGCAGCTGCCGTGTTTCCGTACTGCCCATATGCTTCATCAGAGCTTTCAGAGCAGCCATAAGTCAGTCTGGCGAACAAAAGAGCCAGAACAGTGATTAGAACAGCTGAGAGGGTCTGACTTAATGAAAACATTGACAATTCCCAGAGTAAATTATCATCCAATCATGTGTGCTTGTCTCCGCTTAGCACGCTATGTTTGTTTGTGTTAAATCGATGCAGATCTGCAGTGACATCTGTTGCTTTGCAGATACTGCACAGATGACGTGCTGCTTCGGGAAATGATGTCGGACCCCCTCTTGGAGCAGTGTGGCGTGGTGGTCATTGATCAGGCCCAGGAACGCACCGTCAGCACAGACCTGCTCCTCGGGCTGCTCAAAGACGTGCTCCTCACGCGGCCAGAGCTCAGGCTGGTCATCCTCACCGCCCCTCACTCCGCTGAGAAACTGCTACGTCACTATGGAAGCGTTCCTCAGATCCGGCTGGATGGGCTGCAGCCGTGTGAGGTGGTGTACGGTAGCGGGAGAGGAGGTGTGAAGGACTACCTCTGCTCTGCTCTTAGACTGGCTCTGGAGATACATCAGAATCAAAAGCATGGAGACATTGTGACATTTCTGGCAACTGAGCAAGTAAGAGACATTTAAACATTAAAGGAATAGTTCACCCAAAAAGGAAAATTCTGTCATCATTTACTCACCCTCGAGTAGTTCCAAATCTGTATGAATTTCTTTGTTCTGCCGAACACAAAGGAAGATATTTTGAAAA